>JAGJTL010001381.1:3726867-3739386 GCA_022063505.1 Calosoma granatense
ACTAGCACAGTAAAATATAAAAAATACATATTTTATTCGTGGAAAAATCAGCAGAGAATGAGAACTAATAGATATATAGGTATGGATTTTAAATACGGATACGAAAATGATCCTTATATAGAAAGTACTTACCATCGTTAACACCAAGTCCAGGTTGAACTGCAGGAGGCGATACACAAACACCTGTAAATTATTTTAAATATAAACACAAATATTATAATATGTATTAGAAAATAGAACCAGCATTCTTTTTCTAATATGCAGTTATACAACTACTGACAATAATATTTCTCAAATATGTAAATGTAAACTAATTATAAATATACAATTTAAAACTTACCACGTCCTCTACCGGAGCCTGAAACATAAAAACAATATATGAAATGTAATGAAACGTCTTATAGTTTTAAATTTCTTTCTCAATATCTTGTTGTCTTTAACTCACCAACATTGGCAGTAGATGCACCAATACCTGGAAATAATTACAAATAATTAACCAGATTATATGATTATCTACAAAAGCTAAAATCAAATATTTTCAATTAAAAAGGATATGTTTTGATATAGCGAGAAAACTGAAAAGAATAACTAAATATTTATTAATATAATTTCTACTCACCGGGACCTGGTTCGTTTCCAGCTGAGTTAAAAGTACCTAAAAATAAAAACAGAATCGAAATTTAATATTGTATCTCAGCGAAACGAATTATTTTCTAAGGCAAAAAGTTTTATTTAAAGTTTGAGATTATTTAAAAATAAATAAATTTAAAAAATACACTTACCACGACCACGGCCTCTAACACCTACAGAATCTCCTAAAAATTAAAATACAATAATTAATAAATTATTAACAAAATACTTCAAGAGTATTTGTAGGTTGTCGACTTACCTAAAGCAGGAAAATTGGAATTAAATGAAGCTGCAATACCTGTAAAATACATAATAAATGTTAAATCATTGTTATATTACTCATAAATTCCATTCAAGTTACTATATACTAAACTTGTTATTTATTTGTAAATATGAAACTAATTTAATTGAACCACTGAAGTGTACTTTCTGTTAAGTGATTACTTACTCTGTGTATTTGGACGTCGCAACACTGGTTTCCATTTATTCTCCATCACACTAGCTACAGATGCCGTGGATTCAGATCTAACCGACCTGTTAGTGCTTGCAGTCGATACTTGTGACAGACTAGAAGTGCTTCTCGCAGCTGGTCTAGTATCCGGTGCTCTAGGTGATGGACGTTGCTTGGGGTCCAGTATCGCATTTATAGGGACATGACGGCCCAGTTTAAACTGGATACCAAGATCACCGCACGTATGGTCACAGATAGTGTAAATATTACGTATAACATACGATGTAGAACAGTGATTAAACTGATCTGTCACATTGTGATACTGAAAGATAATTTTCATTACCATCAAATAGAGACTTTAAATAAGTAGAAAATATACACTTACTGCACATGCTATGTCCATTGTATGCGAGTAAATGTCTCTTTCCATTTCTTTTTCAATAATCGCATAACTAATAGCTGCAGTATAAGGCTGTAATGAGAAATTAATTAGTTTATATACTATGTATACACTGTACAATTACATTTGATTCGGCGTTACTCGGTCCTGCACCAGCAGAATTCTTTTTAGCGAGTGCAGCATTCCTTAGAACGTAGAACAGATATGGCAATGAATAGATTTTTATTGTGTCTTCGTTGTAATCTAAAATGTGAATATACAAAATCAGAAAATCACCTGCGCTTATAACATAATATTCTCATGCTAATATAAATAAGTTATTTAAAACAACCAATAATTATTTAAACATAACAAAAACTTACTGAATTGAGCCATAAGATATTGAAAGCCAGTTTTTGCTTGTTCAATATTGTTATTAATGACATACAAAGGTGGCAACTTGTCCTCACCGGATTTCTAAAACACAACATACATGTAACCTTATTAGTCATTATTATTATTTATTCCTAGATTATTGAGAGTATACCATGAGAAAAAGACTTACGGTTAGAAACTGAATCAAATCAACCATTACAGTTGACATATCTCTTTTACTCAGTTCTGTAAGTGGTGCTTCATGTGGTGGAACAGGAATACCATGAGTCTCGCTTGACTGTTGCTCTGCTGCGTGTCGATATCCTAACGGTAAAACTACACAACAAAAATACTGTATCAAAAGCAGAACAAACATATTAAATAACAGACAATCACTATACCTGAATCTAAAATCACATGAAAAATATCATCCTTATCAACACCGTCCTGTAGACTGAAATTTGCAATTGATATTTCCGCCGGTACATAAATGTTATTAGTATTATTAAAACAATAGTAATTCACGTAAGCAACAAAAAATCGTTTTGTAGTAAAATCTAAAAAAATAACATTGTATGTCAAGTAAAACATTTACTCTAAAATTATTATTTCGAATGCACCTTTTCCATCGCTGACAATACTTTCAATATATTTTTCCATTGATTTCTTCATGGAAATCTCTTCTTGCTCTCGTTTCTCGAATACCTCAACTTTTTCCCCTGTTGAAGTATATTTGACACCTTTCGCTTGATTTTTCATCTGCCTAGCTTTACCATCATACGGAGCACGTTCACTTACCCCCATATTCTAAAATTATTCGTATTTCAACATGAAAACTTTTCCTGTACTTAAGGTGATTTAGAACATAGTTTATAGATTGTATTGTATGTACTGTTATGTTACCCCGAACAGTAACCGAGACAGTTTTAACCTAGCAGTGCATACCTGCCATTCAGGCCCTGCTGCAGACGAAACCTGCTCCATGTTTTTAAATGTTTTGCCTTTAGCTTCCTCGCGCTTTTTAAAGTCGAGCATGAAGTAATAAAAACCATTATATTGCTTCTTTTTGGATGGCATGATGCTACGGAACAACACAAAGTTTAAATAACTTCATAATACAATCTCTTACTTATAAGTTTCAATGGGTTTAATAAGATTTCTTATTGGAATGTACTGGAATACCTAATTAAAATAATACTTAAATGTAATTAAGGTATCTAAAGCTACAAAAGATACTTCATTTGTTAATTATATATTTATTTAAAAATTTGCTTTATTTCACTGCAATAAAAAACGCGGTTTCACAAGGAACGAAACTTCCAGAACAAACGAAGATGTGGTTAACATAGGTTAACATGATTTACTGTTCCAAAATATTAATTACATATACTGACAATACTTGACATGCCAACATCACGTTTCAAATGGTTACTTACATATTCTACGTCTAAAATTCTTTAATAGTATCTTATTGCAGACATTACAAAATATACTGGTGTGAAACATATCTTACCTGAATTTATTTAAATTAATTTAATTAAATTTCGATAGCACACTGCCCTCGGTCGTCGTAGATAAGATATGACACCTAGATACACCTTAAATGTACTAAAAACGATACTCAAAATTCAAATGATTTTGTCATCCAACCACCATTAACGAGAACAGAATGTAAACTGATGTAAAAAAAACAAGGTACATTCTTAGTAAACAGTGTAGCAATGTAGTACACACTAACATAAAAAAATGAAAATTATGGTTTAATTATGACAAGGAATAATAGAATGCAAATTAATATTTACACACTTGATTTAAAATTAGTACTATGCAAATGTTATGTATTTCTTTTTTCTAATACATTTTTTGTAATTTGAAATTTTTAAAAAATTCTGAATCTACCTTTTCAGGCGCTGTTGCTTGCGGGATAATATAATATTACTCGCTATTGCACTTGATCACACTTGATTGCACTTGACATGTCAAATATGAATCAAACCACGTGGTAATTGCGCAAAGTTAATTGTTTCTAATAAATAAATAATTTTAATTTGGAATCATGGATGGCTTAACAGATCAGTCAGAAAGGATTAACTTTGTTCCTTGTGTAAAGTGGGTAAAACGTGGTGTTGCAAAAGCAAATCCGGAAAAAGTAGGTTACGAATATGTTTTACTAGCTTTTATATTTTCATTGTATTTGTTAATTGTTATAGGTGCAATTAAATAAGGAGGAATTACTTCAAGTTATAACTCAGACACAATCTAGATTGAGGTAATAAATTACTGATTTAAGTAGTAAAAATATATAGGAAATTACTTACGTTCGTTTATGGATTTTAGAAACACTGATGATACTACGCCAGCACTTGATCCGCAGAATCCAAATGACGAATTTAACTTTGCCAACTATGATCAAGAAGGTACATATTTCTAAACAATACAATCTTAAAGTTTTATTTACTTTTTGTTGTTACTGAACTGGGTTATAAAAACAAAAAATTATTACACAACTAATTGTATAAGAAACAATGTTATATTTCAGGTGAAAATGAAGAAAATTTAGGAATTGGTTCTTTAGCTACTCTATCTGCGGAACAAGAGGACGGTGATTCTGATTCAGATTCTGAGAAAGAAGATGATATAATTAAACCTGAGGATAATTTGATTATTGTTGGACACGTGGAAGGAGATGCGAGTATACTGGAAGTATATAGTAAGTAAATAAATATACTTCTTTATTTCTGTGATGTGTGTTTTACAATTAAGATATTATTTACAGTATATAACGAAGATGAGGGATCACTATATGTTCATCATGACTTGTTACTACCAAGCTTTCCACTGTGTTTCGAATGGTTAGACTATGAACCAGGTCAAACCAGTAAAGGCAATTTATGTGCTGTTGGTTCTATGTCTCCAATCATAGAAGTATGGGATCTGGACGTAGTGAATTGTCTAGAGGCCGCATTCACATTAGGTCAGGCCGGTAGTAGACGAAAAGGTATAACACACATTGGACATACTGATGCTGTGTTAGACTTGGCTTGGAATAAATCATTCCATCATATATTGGCCAGCGGGTCTGTTGATAAATCCATATTACTGTGGGATTTGGACGAAGGCAAACCGCATACTACACTCAAAGTATTCCAAGACAAAGTGCAATGTATGAAATGGCATCAGTTTGAAGCGCAGACATTACTGGCTGGCAGTTGTGACAAGACTGCGAGAGTGTTTGATTGTCGTAGTGATACGACACACCAGTCGTGGGAGTTAGATGGAGAAGCTGAACGGATTGTTTGGGATCCACTGGAACCGTTCTGTTTCTTTGCAGCTACGAGTGCTGGTTCTGTGCAATGTTTTGATTGCAGGTATGTGAAATAATAATGGGACTATTTCATAACCTATAAACGTCCATACACTCTTCAATGTTTGTCTGACGATTGTGAACGCACTATTTATTTATTAAACTGTAAACTTTTACAGAAAAGGTATGTTATGGAGTGTACCGGCACATGAACAAGAAGTTACTGGGCTGGTTATAAGCGATAAATGTAAAGGACTTTTGGTTACAACATCCGGGGATGGGACGTTAAAAACATGGGATTATAATTATACGGACAAGCCGGAACTGGTTCATACTAAGGAAATGAAAATGGGCACTATACACTGTTTGGAACTGTGTCCTGATTTACCATATGTTGTGACATGTGGAGGGGATAATAAGAGTAATAACTTCAGTGTTTTGGACTTACGATCAATGGATCCCGGTATGTACATATAAAACAGAAACTAACGAGAAAGTATAAAAGTCTAATTCTCTTGTGTTAATTACTTTTCAGTTAATCATCGATTCGGGTCACGTTCATTAGTACAGTTGATTGAAAGCGAAGTTTCCAATTGTGACGCTGAAATGGAAAATATGTCGATAAATAATTAATAAATAATTGTTTATCCATATACATGTACAATTATTTTCCTAATTACAAAACCTTTAAAATCTTTTTACTTTGTGAATCAATTATAGTGAAACATGAAATAATTTTGTTAATAAAATACAGTGAAAACACTGTGTTAGTCACATTTGTTGGCAGTTTGAAAAAGAAATGACATATCTAGCTAAACTGTCAAAATGGCGGGCAAATTATTTCAGAAATATAAAACATCTTTTTCAAAATATATCTATTCATGCAATACCTCATATATTTCTTAGCCTTTCTTGGTTTGAGATTGTATTTTGGATAACAGTATTTCTTTGTGGGCTATATAATTTGTTCGTGTTACTAAACTACAATTTAATATCATTTCATAATAAACCGTTGCTAAAAACCATTGATACGGTGGCGTATCCCACTGGATTATTGCCTTTTCCTGCGGTTACAGTGTGTAATTATAATGTAGTGTATAAGCCAAAGGCGGATGAAATTGCAGAAATATTGTAAGTATACACTAACTTATATATTGCGTAACATTGGTTTATAACAAAGTAACATATTTTACTGACTAATGTCGTTTCAATTTAGAATAAAACATGGACTAGAAGAATCTCTTGTACACAGCTTTTTCTCTAAATTAGAATTATTACTAAAACCAACTATGTTTGATCCGTATCCATATCGAAAAGTATACAAGGCACTATGGGAAATAGGCTACAACAATAACAGTCACTTTATGCAAGATGTATGCTTGACAATAAACAATTATGCAACGCCTGTCATTTAACAGATTTAATATTGCAGATCGCTCACCCTTGTTCTAGTTTATTGCATCATTGTTCTTGGGCAACGCGAGAAATTGATTGTTCTTTATTATTTACACGATCAAAAGCAACAATAGGATTTTGTTGTTCATTTAACAGTGATATCTTGTAAGTCTGATTTAAAAGATTAATACATATAGGTGTATGCTTTTCTTAGATGTATATACATATTTAATCTTTCATTATCAGTCCCGTAGATCCGAGAAAACACAATGATTATTTTACTGCTGCAGGACCTGCATATGGTTTAAGTATTGAATTTAATACGACATATGCTCAGCACATTACTTCTACGGGTGTTTATTCTGGGCTTGTTGTAAGTGTATAAATAAATAAGTTTTTATTTATTTCATTTCCAAGAATCGTAAATATTTTTTGTGTAATTCATAAATAAAAATCTATGAAAAAAAACATTATATTTGTCATAAGAAATTGAATGAATAGATATTTTTTAATTTCTCAAAAATATACAGGTATTTGCCCATCGAAACAACGCATTTCCTGACGACACATCATTCTTTGCATTGTTAGAACCAGGAAAAGAAGTCATCATGAAGATGACACCTAGTATCTATGGTGCAGATAATGATATACGCAATGAAAAGCCTAGTGTTAGAAAGTGTTGGTTTCATGATGAGGTAAATAATTCATCACTGATATCATGACTGCATTATGTATTTCTAATTTGTTTAAAACAGGCCGTTTATTATTTTCAGGGAAGCAGAATTTTTAATATTAGTTATTCATTTGAAAACTGCATGCATAAGTGTCTAACATTTACCGTAGGAAGATTGTGCAACTGTGTACCATATTCTCATCTTGATTATCGTAATCTTTCAAATATTTCAACATGTAACTCGTAATTCTAAATAATTTTCACTTTCAGTTCATTGGAATTCATGTTCTCTTCTGAATGTGCCATGTTTAGTAGACAATTACGGTATATTGAGTGTTTATATATAATTAAACATAATTAATTATATTTTTTTACAGATCTATATACCCAGCTATATACCATATTAAACTATAATGGTAATGTATGTTATTTTTTCTTTATTTCTGGCAAATTATTTTAGTATTTTTGTGTAGAGAAATTGAAGGGTAAAACAATATGTAGATGTTTGCCTTCATGTACCGGAATCGACTACGATGGAACACTAGAATCTTTTTCATATAAAAATTCGTAAGTACTTATTTTATTATGAACAAAAATATCCATATTATTTAAATAATACTTACTGGAGTTCGGATCACAGTCTTCCGTTCAGAGAAAGGTTAAATTATTAACAAATATATTTATATTTGCAGACATGGAGACTCACTCGTAAATAAAAGTACTGTACGAATATACTATCAATATAACTGGAGCAAGAAATATACTGTAAGACGCGCTGTGCATCTCGATGAATTTATAGGTAAAGTATACATATAAAAAAACTCATTCAAATAATAATCAATCTTTTAACAGCTCTTGTAGGTGGATTATTTGCTTTATGTTTTGGTGGTTCAATTTTAAGTATCGTGGAGTTTATTGTTTGTTTTATAAAAGGTTGTTTTATTAAAAATGAGCGTATGGAAAACAGTTTAAAGAAAAAGAAAGATATTTTTCAGTCACGACTGTATTGGGATGAATTCAAAATTTATAAGAAAAAAATTCCTCGACGCAAGAAGCCAAATATAAAATATCCAACAGATTGGAATAATTTCATAAACTGAATATACTTCAGGAAAATATAATGTAGTATAATGTTGCATCATACAAATAGTTTAGATTTTTCTCTGTTTATTTAGTAACTGTTTAACAGTATTATTATATTTTTAGTAAGCTTTACAGAACAATACGAGAAAATAATGATTATGCTATGTAGACATTTAGAAATGAAACTGTATGACGCATATTTAATATAATTAACTCTACACAATATATATGTCAAAATAAACAGTGTTAAATAAAAATATTACACAATAAATTACATAAAACTTTTTTATTTTATTCAGTAAAATATCATATATGAGCTTTTACATGTCTTGCTAAACTACTCGCCTGTGAAAAGGCTCTGTTACATATATGACAAACATGGGATTTGATGCCGGAATGTGTTGCCATATGCGAGGACAAACCGCTGCTTTGTATGAACCGTTTTTTACATATTGTGCATTCGTACGGTCTTTCACCAGTATGTGTTCGTTCGTGTGAGCGCAGATCACCCGACTGCGCAAACGCACGACCACACTCACTACACACGTATGGACGTTCGCCTGTATGCGTACGTATGTGTATATTCAAATGAGTGATACGTGCAAACGCACGACCACATGTCGGACACAGGTAGGGTTTTTCTCCAGTATGTGAACGCATATGTATCGTTAGATCACCGGAAGCTGTGAAACTACGTCCACATTGTTCACATTTAAACGGCCGTTCACCTGGAATGTCATACACACACACATTTAATTTATTCCAGAATACATGTGTCAGTATTCTAGTAATTTTCAAGTTTGTATATTTGTCTAAATGTTTATAACTTAAAATAAATATATAACAATTTTGTAAATATAATTTATAATCGTTACAATACAAAGTACAAGGAATGGAATAGAATTACCTGAATGAATTTTCTTGTGTTGATTTAAAATGGAAGTTGATGTAAAGCCACGGCCACATTCGCTACAGAGATACGGTCGTTTTCCAGTATGAATCGCTAGATGTGAATTTAAGGCGACAGTTTTAGTGAATCCCCGGTCACAGAACTGACATTTGTAAGGCTTTATACCACTATGTGAATACTGGTGAATCGTCAGATTCGCAGGACTCGTATAAGCTTTATCACATTCTGTACATTTAAATCGTTTCTCTTCAGGAGTAAAATCTGGATTATGTTTTTTCATGTGGTTCTGTAAAACAATAACAGTATATTGTAAACACAATCACAACTACATGAAATAGTAAAACATTCATACACTATACCTGTAGATAACCGGATGTCTTAAACTTTTTTTTACATATAGCACATTCATGTATTTCACAACGGGTCACATGTACATTTAAAATATCTTTATGTTTAAATGTCTTTGAACATTTAGGACAACTATTATCCGAATTATCACCATGATATAATATTCTGTGTGTATCTAATTCTTCACCACTTTTATATTCCTCATTACAATCTCTACACACATACTTTACTTTCACGCCGTATTCATTATCATCCTCTTTTATTTCTTCCTCATCCAGTTCTTCAACTTCAGTAACAGCTTCTAAGTGACTATAATCATCATTTAAGTCTTCCGTAACATATTCTGCTGTACAATTATCTAAAACGTTCTCCAACTTTATTAACTTGACATTTTGTTTATTATCATCATGCAAGTATGATCTTAGTATGCTATCTGATTTCTGACACTGCAGTTTGAAATTGTACGCTTGATGCACAAAACTGTAACATTGAAGACATATTTGCGATGGTAACCCATCATTTTCTGCCACCTAAAATTATGATTTATACAAATGAATTAAACATCACACCAACAAAAGATACAATTTGTGCATTAATTGTTATGTTACCTGTAAGAAAGCACATGATTGAATCATAGCTGAAATACTAATGTCCTCAGATTCAACAATATTGAACATTGAAGTCTTTTCACCGTCTTCGCTTAAACAAGAACGGCATATTTTATCTAAATGGAAAATTACTCGATCAGTACTCATTATTTTCTTAATTAAAAGCAGTATAACAGAAATATAAAGTTACAGTTTACGTTAATGTCAGTTTAGTTCATCCTAAGTGGCGCTGCAATCATTGCATACTCCATTTTGTATATAGCATACTATAGATTTATGAAATAAGTAAACCATTTAACCTACAAATATAACGGTCCCATGGTGTAATGGTTAGCACTCTGGACTTTGAATCCAGCGATCCGAGTTCAAATCTCGGTGGGACCTTTCATAACTTTTTATTTTTCGAAAAATATTTAAGTAAACTGTGTCATGTGAGTGAAAGAAACTAATATTATTACATAGATTGTTAATTAAAAAACAAAAAGACAAATCATTCTGTGCAGAGAGAATAGAATGTCAATTGATAACATATATTTTCATTTGTCCTTCCCCTACTACAACATTCACTTTATCTCTCTGTACTTAAGTCACAATAAATGACTGTATAACCTAGCCTGGTCGGACCAGTAGTAAGCGCCGTTCGCTTGTGAGTGTATGCGTGCGTGCATGTGTAGTTAATAGCCTACTTTTAAATGTGTAGTATTATTTTGGAACGGTGGTGTGGTGTCGCGTTGTTAGTTGTATCTATAGACAGCTCGCCGTAGTGCATCTAATCCGTCCTCTGTAAAGCAGACGGCTAGCGGCATCAGTCGGGCTCGGGTCAGTGGGGTTAGGTTGTTGTGCAGTGTGGTCGTGTGTTTCGGCACGGCGGCTTGGAGTAATTGTCTATCGAACGAACATTAAAAACGAAACAGTTTGCATTCTGTGCATACATACAGTATGTTAACCGACGGTTACAATAACGTTGGTATGGATCACCAATACGGTGACGGTTACATGGAACCAGAAGAGGAATGGGAACGCGAGGGGCTTCTGGATCCTGCTTGGGAAAAACAACAGAAGAAGGTTAGTGACGATGTTACATTTCAGTAGAGTTAACAACATTCTGTTCTATGTTTTGACAATTAAACGTCGACAAGTGACACAAGACAATCACGCCGAATGAACTTATTCATCAATCAAGTACGAATTAATAAATACCTTGGTTCATATGTGACATTGTGCAGGTTATGTACAAATGCATTATATTTTCATAAAAATGATGCATAAATATGTCAGTTGATAAAAAATTGTTACAACAATAGCATTTCTGTCTTATGAGTCACAGAAATATTTTCATTTTAATGCATATTTTAGCTGCAGTCACCACATACCTGTAAAATAAGCGTGTCTACGTTCCTGTATGTAATTAATGTGTTATTCGTGTATTGATGACATTATTTTTTGTTATTGGCCGATGTGAAACCCGGTAATTTTGAGCTCGGTCAACTTTTATATCAGCAGTAACATTATCTAAGCTGAGAAATGTGTGAGACTATTTTTGGCTATGCTCCTTGACGTAGAACTTTTCTATCTGTGATGTAATAGTATGGGGCTAATGGATATATATCCTCTGTATAAAAATACTGTTTTTTAACTTTCTCATATAGAACGTCTTATAAACAATATTCCGCTAAATGGCAAATAATGCAAATTTATCATAACAATTGTGTACTATATTGGGCAGCTGTTTCTATTCTATATATAAGATATAATAAACAGTAACATTTATAGTTTATAATCAACATTTATTAGTTTCAGTTATAATAAATAATAAATTTATGAATTATTGTACGGTTTGTAAAAGTTTACGTTGTTGGACGGGTGTTGGAGGTTGAAGTTTGTATTGTGTATATAATAGTAACGGCGTTTCTGCGCAAAATCGCCGAGTGCGAGCGTGCATTCATGATTTCTGCTAGTTGAACAGAGATAGGATATAGGCGTCGTGTTTCCCCCGTTTCCATGACCAAACATGGTGGCGACGCCTTGTGGGAGGTTGTCGACGCTACAAACATACCACCGGACACAGCATTATTGTAATTTGATTTTATATGTTTCATATGTCATTTCGAATTAATTTACATTATATATTTGCAATTACATTTGTCTTTGGGCTGATAACAATCAGATTATCTGATTGCAATGAACTATTTATAGATTCTAATTTATAAAATGCTTATTTTCGACATAAAGTGTTATGTAAAATTTGAAAAATTACGTAAAATTATGTCATTTATAAAACACCTAAAAAATTCAGTACAAAAAATTAGTTTTGCAGTTCTAAAAATATGATTGAGCTAATTTTTTATTATATTTAGCAATAT
>JAGJTL010001381.1:3743375-3760762 GCA_022063505.1 Calosoma granatense
AATAACACAAAATTCAACATTCTACAAATATGTTAAATTCCAAATATGGTAACAAAATTCTGATATTCTGGGAAAAGTTTTGCAACTACGGTCCTGGTGTACACATATACTTTGTGGTCATACAGTATAGCACATCCGCACATACACACAACCATCCTACTTACGTATGAGTACCTCCTTAGAGTATAACCGTCTGGTATTAATCATCTTGCAAACATTCTGGGCTACCGCAAACCACATTCTTCTTTCTTGTCACTTAAAATTCTTCATGCTATTCATTGAAAAACTATGTTACACTATTCATAAAGAAAGTGTCACCTGCTATTTAATAAAACCTCTGAGAAATATAAATGTTTGTAAATAGAATTATGTGGACAATATTATTGCGTGCAAGATACAACCTGCTTTAGTTTCTAGAAATTCTCCCGCAGTCAATCGTATTATTCAGTGTTAACAGATCTATATCCGCGAATCTGTAAAGACATAAAAGGAACAAAATTTATGTTCTTCTCGTTGCATAAATTTGTGTAAGTAGACAATGTTTTAAATATATTCATTTATATTGTATACAATGTATTAGTTGAACAATTAACACTTAAATTATACTATAAAACTGTAATTTAATTTCTGATATTATTTGTTATGTTTTGTTTATTGCAGTTTACAATCATTTACACATATAGTTCATTTCAGTTATACAACATACTATGAAACTATTCCAAGTCACATTCATAATAATAAACTAGAATTCTAGATCAATGTAAGTAATAAATTATACTAAACAAGTCTATAAATATTGTCAACATCACTTGTTCGAATCTGGACCACGCGTTCTACGTCTTAAACGTTTTGCAAATACATACATACACCATACACATACATGTATTACATTCTCTATACTGTTACAATTATATATGTAGTGTTTCGCCTTACAACTGTGTATATGATGCTTATGTATAGTTTGATTAGAGGACTTTATTGCGTAGTAACTGTTGAATCTTGACAGATTGATGATAAAATAACGTTAACACAACGTTTACTAGGTTAAAATGAGTACGTTTACCTTACGTTATGTGACATCTTGACTTAGAATTTTTTTGTTTTAAATTTACGTATAAAGAAATGGTACTTATAACAATTTAATGAGATATGTAAATTAATTTTATACGATGAAAAATAATATAATTTCGACCAGCTCCGACTGTTTTCTCTTTAATAATAATAATTATAATTTAATTTTAATGCTATCTCTTCTTTGGGAATGTACAATATAATTTCCAACATTATTTATTTAAAATCAATTAAATAAAATGTACCGTAGCCGATAAATACAATCACAGGTAAACGGTGTTTAGTTTAATGAATTTTTTATTACATTGTAAATATAAGAATTTATTCTGGTAACGGTTTCATTAGCGGCATATGGCTTCATAGAAACTTGTAAGATGTTGAATTTACAGTTATTATTCGTTTAAATCATTTTTATCTACAAATATATGTTAATGACAAATGATATTTTTCAATATTTATGAATAAATTTTTAATGTTTTCTAAATATAGAGACAGGGTTATTCTCTGAAATTACTACTACATAAACATATAGCTATGCTGTTGTTTGTTGGCTGTTTCAAGGTCATTGTTATTTGCGCACTGGTTTTTAAATGGAAGGAAGAAAGTATAAACATTGTAGAAAAGTTTTTATATGTAAGGAAAAACATGTACAGTCTATGTGAAAATGTAGATGCAACTATTGTAGTTATATTTATTTATCCTTATATTTATACAACTAAAGAAATCATTCTTATATATCTAAATTTCATTTTAAATAACGTTAGTTTTTCAATGTAATATTATTTATAAACTCTGATTGCTAATATAATATTCAATCACGAAAACAGCTGTTGTTTTCTATTAAAAAAAGACATGTTAAAACGTGTTTATTTGTGTCACGTGTTTAGTGTTGAACCAGGTAAGACATAGCCAGTAGATATTTATTGTAAATCGCTGACCACAGCTTGTAGTCATTTGTTAAGTTGACGCATTTCTCTATTCTAAAATTCCAATAAGTTGAATACTCTTCTTCAACTGATAGCATATCAGAAATCTGGGACATAAGAAATTAAAGAGCTGTTATTTCAACAGAGAGAAAACAATTTTCTTTACTGTTCGTTTTCAAACTCCAACATATTGTCATATTCATTTTGTTGTTTTTCTTTTTTAAATTAAATTACTCGTTTTACTTGTATACATCGCTAAAGAAGATGGTATTTTGGGAATTCTAACTGTGTGTATGATTACTGAGAATTTGAATTGGTATTTTGGGAAATTCTAACAGTGTGTGTATGATTACTGAGAATTCGAATTGTTGTGATAGCACCGGCTCCCCTTCGTATAAGGCGAGCAATGGTCGCTCTGTAAACGGGAACCGATGTATGTGGAATGCTGTATAATCATTTTTAAATGTCCCGTCGCTAACTTAGCTTGGTCACGTGCTCTCTCGATACTGCTGCACTTCATTTCCACTTAAATTGTTATAATATTCATTTTATTATTGTAATTATTATATTATCATAAAAAAAAAGTTTGTTCGCTTGTACATTAATATTAACTTTTATTTCATTTTGCTTAAATATTAATTTATAACGATGGTTAGAATACTTGTTATAAATAATTGAAAATTGTATTCAAGTTAATACACTGTAGTATTGAAAGTACATACTCTTGTTATTTTATACCGTAAATTAATATATTTATTAGTAATTATCAACTTTCTTTTACTAATTAATGAGATCAAAGAAGTATCTATTCCTCGTATAAATTGCATTTCTCTCCGCTTCTCTTGAAAGTGTAATTTATCAATAATTATTTTTATAATGTTCCTTATATGGTATGATAGAAACACAGCTACTGGTTTCAGCTTGTTCAATTTTGTATTACACGTCAAGTTGCAACTTTGACCTTCAATTATTTTTATATAATTATGGATTCTTATTAATTCATAACAAGAGTAGCATATAATATTAGTAATTTGTATTTTATTTTCGTTAAATTCTTCGTAGACATTAAATAGTATGTTGTTTATTGATTTCTTAATTATGTGCCGAAATGTCATTACGGTAAAATAGTTGTGGTACTATATGTTATAGAAATAATACATTTTGTATCATGAGTAATTACATACATACAACTTCGCCAGTTTTATAGGAATTCTAGTAGAATGTTCTGACATTTTGCTGTTCGCTGAGAAATGCAACTTTACGTGGTATTTTACTAGTAGATGTAGAAAGTAATGTTAAATGCCATAGCTAGAATAATCCACTAGGTTTCATATCATTTGTTTGATCGATTCTGTATTTTTAGATGTTTGCATATACATGTCGACAATTTTCAAATCTCCAGATTATAACATTGAATAAAAGAATACATAATATACATTTAACAGAATAACTGTAGCTAAACATAACACATACATCATACATATTTCGTCAAGTATCTATGTTATTTTATTATAATACTTAACTATAAACAACCATTTTATTTACACATTATATCTAAACCAACCAACGAATATGCGTAGATACGTGTTTTATAGATTATTTAGTAAATACAGCTTTGAAAGTACATATAAACATTATAGAAAAAATTACATATCTGTGAAGGCAGAAATAGACAAGTCTTGACCTGTTTGTAAATGCACATTAGATGTACAAGTAAGAACAAATGTTTCCTGCTATTTAAGTGCATCGATAACAGAGAATACCTGTGCGTACATGCATACATACTAAACATCATTTAACTTTCTATTGTTTCAGCAAATTATTTTCTTTTCCATTAAACAGCAATGCAGTTTGATTTTATTCGAAGTTTTCCATCCATATTTCATAAAGAAAAAGTATTTTATTACTTCGTTAGAGAATGAGACACATAAAGTAGTCAGTGCAGATTATCTGTACTTGTAGTATGATTTGTTTACAATTATTCAATTCTAAATAATCAAGTATGTTTTGTTTGTATTACATGATGTATTTTTTATTAGTCATAAACATAGCTAGTAAACAATAGAATGTGATAACATAAGATAAATAAGAGCACATGACATAACTAGAAAAAATAATATCAGTACTATTATTATCCACAATAAAGTAATACTTTTTTAAATTCATCATGAAATTTCTTATTTTAACCAGATATAATTAATAAGTTTCAATAAACTATATTTAGATATCCTTGTTAATTTGCAATGGTATGTTTTTCTAAAGTTAATATAAAACTGAAAAAAAAAATCTAATGAAAGTAATAGCCTTATCATACGTTACAACTTTGCATATATTAATTTTTTGTAAAATAATATACCAAATCATGTAGATATTACTTAAATAACTCTATAATTTTAATAGATTTTTTCATTGTTTATGCTCTTACTTCTGCTGTGGACGTGCTTAAAAATATATAGTTTCTAGTGAATGGTTTATTGAATACGTTTCAGCATGCAAAAGGAGTATGGAAGGTGTGGTCTGAAGGTGTTCCATTGTACGTAAATGAAAGTGAAGCATAGTTGTGCAACATTGTAGTATAATAGCACTATTTGTACCGGAGCTCATACTAGAACCAACAGGCACGTTTCATGGTTAAATGTCGAGACCGAACTATGCCAGAAACCAACAGTTTTCTCGTTAATTTGAACCGTTCTAAAAGAATACAAAATTAAGCTGTTTCTTACAGATATATTTCTAAATTTACAAATATCTACGTCAAGTACTGTAAGTTTTGTATTTCTACAATGAATACAATTTAAACATGCATAAAATCCTTCTTTCATGAATGCTAAAATGTATTCAGTATACATACATATATGAATTACGTCCCTATTAACATGAATTTACGTTCCGAAGCGATGAAAAAATGGCAATAAAACGATAGACGTTACCATCTATGGACAAGTAAATACACTTCATCTCAACACATGTGCAATGATTTACTTGTCTATTTGTAAGACTGCACAGGATCGGCTTTAGTAATTTACACGCTTGGAGCGAAACATGTTTGCTATTAAAAATAATTAAATTAATGATATTTCCCTTCACGTTCTGAGCCAGTGGTTTTAAAACACTTATTTGTACATTCTTTATTATTGAAATTAATATTTACAATATAAGAAATCTCAATCTCAATCCGGGACTGGAGTTCTAGCATATATGCTGAAATAACAGCTCCTTGTTTAAATTGAAATTTTCTTTGGAATTTCCATGTTGGGTTTTGAAAACCTGAAGCTATTAAGTCTGAAACATTCAGTCCATATGTAATACTCTGTCAGAATATTTATCAATGCATTGATAAATATTTTTGTATGTATTTTTGTACTGGTTTATCTACTTCATTACTTAATATTGTTATTAATCAATCATAATCTGATTATATTTAATCAAATTAGTCGTCAGCTTTTAAATCAACGATTTATTAAATTACCTTATCTCTAAATTAGATAACCTTAATCTGTTGAAATGTGATTAACAGATGCTTGCATAGAATATGTAATACATTTTACTGTCATAACTGAAACATTAACAAATTATACATCAGATTGTAATTAATTTGTATTTATTCAATTACATATTTCGTTTATATAAATAAACTGTACTGTTATTCTTATAAATGTATAAATCAAATCTTTAGTTAAATTTTTAAGGTAATGTTAACACTTTGACTGCCGTGTGTATACATTTGGATACATCATAATTTCTTTTACGAAAATCAGCTCGGCAGTCAAAGGGTTCATAAGTAATAGTAGTATTGCGCATAATTATATATTTAATTTTAATATTAAGATAATTTTATTACGTGCCAAGTAAATATTTCGTTGACTTTGTACTTCGTGATCATTCCAGTCAGCCGAGCATATCTGACACTTTTACTTTGCTTTTAAAACGAAACACGTTCACCAGGTCACACACAAAAAGAAATCTCACTTGACCTTCTACAAAAGAAATTGACAGTTTTTTTTATTTACTAGTGTGGAATTTGTTATTAGAAAAATACTTGAAGCATATTTGCAACGTAGATAACTGTGTTTATAACTCGTTTCAGTTGTTTTGTATTTGTAACGAACATTCCATTGGTTTTACGTATATAATTCTTATTTTTAAATATCGTTACTATATATAGAGGTGTTAAAATATATTGGGACATATGTTGACGCATGTACCTGACCTGTCATATTTTGAATTGAATTGAAAATTGTTGCAGTGCACCTGTGATCTTATGACCTGCATTACAATACAAAACAAGATGACACACTACTGTGTATACCAATTATACTTTTTAAATTTAAACCTAACCTTACATGTATTTATATATACTGAATAGTCATACAAATATTTGATTGGTAAAGTCATAGTGAATCGATGATTAATTGTGAGTAATACTAGATAAATTTAAACTTAAAAGTTGTAATTCCCTGTAAGGGATACTATTATTTATATAACTAGATATGGATAAATAAATAAATATACAATTTGGTAATATGTTTGCACACGCGCGCGCACACACATGTGTGTGTGTGTGTATATTTGCGATATTGAATAGTGTAGTGTTATTGCCCCGTCTACTGTTTATGGGCAGATGACTAAGTTTCCGAGATATTCTGCGACAGGCAGCCGGCCAAATATTGTATATATAACCGTATCCAAGGTCTCCCGCTATGTGAGAAGGTGCACTTGTGTGCACTAATTACGTGTATCATCCACATTCACAAAGTCACACATGTGACACAGGTGAGGTGTCGCATTTACAAAGTATTATCTGTCTATACGATAACACATCGAATATAGACAGTTATTTTAACCTTCGTATTTGACTTTATGAAATGCTGTCCGAAATAGATACTTGTTTATGTAAGAACATCAACGTGTTATAAATATCAGACACACACACACACTGTAACAACACAATAATGAAGTCAGGTATGTAAAAATATCTGAAATACTTACGTTTTGCTCTCGTACGTAAGTTGGGTGCAGCAGTTACAAGATCTGTGTGTATGTTGGTCAGAATAGTTTCGAGGAAAAGTTATTTATATCGGAAGGTTCATTCTTGAATTATATGCAACCCGAGAAACAGCACATCTGCTACACGTTACATAAGTCAGCGGTATTCAAACGTTAGAATTCAAAGTCCTAATGATGTGCGAACAGAGCTCAACTTGAACAAACTTATAGGTGAATTATGCTGAATGAAATTATTAGCGATATATTCAGATTATTAGTAATCGTATATTAATAAATGAACAATGGAACTAAGTGCCTGCAAGTGCAGGTGCACCGTGCTGTAATTTTAGTAATTTCAATATGCATAATCATAGGCACCGACATTTGCAGACATACGAACTACACGCCATAATAATGACCGAGATATTCAATTTGCATCGAAATTTTGATCAATTTAGTCGGTTGGTAAAACTGCATATATGTATAAAATATTTGTATAATAAAATATGTATAACACGAAAACGAAGTAACTGAAATTACCAGCATAGGTATGTGTAACAAATTTCATGCTTAAAAGAAAATATGAAAATGAATTTTACTACACTATTTCACGCTTGGAAAATCTAATAAATATTGCATTCTTCTTTTTATTACCCATATTTTAATGAATACTTAAAAGGAATTAAAATGTACCTATTTTTCAACGTAATCCTTTGGGAATTTTATTTATTTCTTTTTTTATAACAAGGATTCTAACAATAAACAAATAATATTTCGAGTCATTCTTGAATTATTTTCATGAGTCAAATATGATGTATACTTCCATAATAAAGACTTATTGATTTGCAGTGATTAACTGAAAATTGAAGTATCTCTGTATAAACGAAACTATACAGATATTTCAAATTGGAAAAGTTGATTTAACTTTTGTAAATATTTACGTAATGACCCATTATCCTTGTGTGTTACATTGGTATAATTTATAACGCAGTAAATAATATATAATACGCATTTGTGATAACATACTTGTTAGAACATGTATGGTTTGACTTCGTTTTGTGTATTTACAACAGAACTTTCTATGTATTTGCAAAAGTAAATAATATGTGTGCTACTTTGAAATGTTTCAGCAGGTGTATAAGTTGAATATACATGATTTTCTCGCTATATTTAATAACATTCTCGATATAAATTAATATTATATCAGTATATGTAAAAATATTTCGGAAAAAATACTATTATTGCAGAATATTTGCTCTATATTATGTATAACTGACCTATGTTCATATATTTCTGTATTTATTGATACTCAAATGTTATATTTACATGAACTATTTAAAAAACAATACTTTTTTTTCTAAATTGTATTTTATTTATAGTACATATGAATAATACAAATATTGTTTGTTATTTATCTCACAATTTTTTGTGGTAGCTCGTGATGAAATTTTTGTGTTTGTCAATGCTATTGCAATGCTCAGTTATATTTGGATGTCCCAGTTTAAAGGATATATGTCTGGCTCGTCACCAATTTTAATTTTATTTGGCAACGTTCCGAATTCCCTCGAAGCGCCCATCACTGTATTTTCTAGTGCGGGTTACACCTACAGATCTCGACACATATACACCTTACGCAATCATAATAGTGTCTTTTCATTGCAATTAAATGGAAAATGATGATAAATATTCCATCCCGTGATAATTTAATAATACACGAACGAAACTTTGCCAAAATTATGACCTTAATACTTAATGTCTGTAAACAATATTTAAAAATATATATTGAAAATTTTCACTTTCGTTGTTATAAATAATATTTCGTTATACAATTATATGGTTGATTAATATATAAATGTTAAATTGTATTCCTTTATTTGATATGAAGTATACAAGAATATTATTGTGATGTTTTAGCTCTGATAATGTGTATTGAAATAATCTTGTTATATAATTTTTTACTGATAATCAGAACGATTATATAACGATGTATGATCACATATTAAATAATTGTAGGTATAGAGTATGAATAAAATAGAGAATCTTAAATAAAAAAAGTATATAAATAAGAATATTACTGGTATAGTGTAATAAAAGATGTATGCTGTTTTTCTATTCGTAAATTAACATTTTTACTGATATTAACATATAAGTATGTTTTGACAAATCACTTATTTTTAAACTAACATAAATTTCTGATTAGCTACGGTATGATGTATAAGATATTTTGAGCAAAGGAAAGTGATTGGAGCATGTTAAAGATCCTATTTATATTTTATAGTTTGCTTCGATTCTAAAAATATTGAAACGTATGAATCAGATGTCTATTAAAAATTTCTAAAATTATACATAATTTTATATCATAATCTCGTTAATTGTCAATCTAAGTTTTTCTATCCATTTTATTATTTTCATCTTTCATTTAACGTAAGCCGTCCTATACTTGCTAAGGAATAATTTAAATTATTGTGATTATTTAATTCAGTGTATTTATTTGTATTGCTCTATGTTCCAGACATTCACTGCTTGGTGCAACAGTCATTTGCGTAAAGCTGGAACCGCAATTGATAACATCGAAGAAGATTTCCGAAATGGCCTTAAACTTATGCTGTTGTTGGAAGTTATATCTGGTGAGACTCTGCCCAAGCCCGATCGTGGCAAGATGCGTTTCCACAAGATCGCCAATGTCAACAAAGCGTTGGACTTCATCGCTAGCAAGGGTGTGAAGCTGGTCTCCATCGGTGCTGAAGGTACGAATAAATAAAAACGATTTATTCCTGACCTTCCTATACCTCAGCAGTGTAGCACTTCAGCTAACTAACATTGTAGTTCGGTTTAAGAATGTTGTGTTACGTTCCAGAGATCGTTGATGGTAACTTGAAGATGACACTTGGTATGATCTGGACCATCATTCTTAGGTTCGCTATCCAAGACATCTCCGTGGAAGAGATGACCGCTAAGGAAGGTCTGTTGCTCTGGTGCCAGCGTAAGACCGCTCCGTACAAGAATGTGAACGTACAGAACTTCCATCTGTCGTTCAAGGATGGTCTTGCCTTCTGTGCACTGATCCATCGTCATCGTCCTGACCTGATTGACTACAACAAGCTCAGCAAGGATAATCCGCTGGAAAATCTCAATACTGCATTTGATGTAGCCGAGAAATACTTGGACATCCCCAGAATGTTGGACCCCGATGGTAAGGACAATATTTTTACATATCCTTTGGCGCTTATTTAGATACACAATTCAGTTGGAGGATTTTACTTTGAATGGAATATTATGGATTCGTGTAAATTATTGTTATTACAAAGTTCTAGTTCGTTAAAGACAGTAGATGAAATATTCGTCCGTGATTGCAGATCTCATCAATACACCGAAACCCGATGAACGCGCCATCATGACCTATGTGTCATGTTATTACCATGCTTTCCAAGGCGCGCAGCAGGTACAAATACCTAGCTTTTCTGACAAAAGCTGCGCTATCAGCTGTTTCAAACAATAATTTTATACTTAACAGTTTGTGTATTTTTCAAATAACAAACTCATCTGTTTTCATGTGTGTTTTTTCTCTACTTTGCGTAACATTTTATAATATAATGTTGACAAGTGATTCTCAGTTGTTTATGTACAAGTTTGTTCTTGTCGTTGCTGTGTTGTTGCTATGTTGTTCATAACAATGTTTTATTGCTGCATGCAGACTTACAGAACACCGCATTGCCAGATGAGAGAGCCGTTATGACGTACGTCTCATCGTATTACCATTGCTTTTCTGGTGCTCAAAAGGTGAACATTCAGTCCTATTATTTCATTAAAATAATTGTTTATTATATTTCTCTAGTAGATAAATTCAGTATCGTTGTAATTCTTTAAAATATGATACACATTTTTAGCTGGGCACGGTTTATATTTTTGTATTCTTATCTTCAAAAAGAAATTAATTTACGTGAGTTTTTTTCTATGTTGTTTGATTTATTTGTTATCCTTTTGAATAACGCTTTTGATTTTTGAAATTATCATCTGTTGAAATTTTAGCTAAAGCTACAAATTTTCAAAATTAACATTGATCTGATTTTGTGTTTCTTTTCTTTTGCATGTGTTTTTCATAATATACGTAGATAGATGGAACCGATACAGAATATGTGTATTTATTATTGTATTATATTTTAGGCTGAAACTGCCGCTAACAGGATTTGCAAGGTTCTGAAGGTTAACCAGGAAAATGAACGTCTTATGGAGGAATATGAACGTTTGGCTAGCGATGTAAGTATGAGAAATTCAATCTTATCTGAAATATTACATCCTGTTTCTCTTATCAACCCACACTAGTAGTAATTTGTTTACTAAATGCAGTGGTAAAGATAAATGAATAATAGAAATTTAACACTGCACATACTTCCAAAAATAATACTATTTCTTTTACATCATGAATTAAATAAATAACAGTTAATGAATCCATGCAACTTTTGATTTTTCATATACGTGCAACAACATTTATATTCATTTAGTATTAATAATGTGTTTGTAAATGACAGCTGCTGGAATGGATCCGCCGCACGATGCCCTGGTTGAACTCTCGCCAGACTGACAACTCTCTGGCCGGAGTACAGAAGAAACTGGAGGAATACCGTACCTACCGTCGCAAACACAAGCCCCCACGTGTTGAACAGAAGGCCAAACTCGAGACCAACTTCAATACTCTGCAAACGAAACTGCGTCTCTCAAACAGACCAGCGTACATGCCTACCGAAGGCAAGATGGTGTCTGTAAGTACCAATTATAAAATGCACTTATGAACATCGTGCTAAGGAATCACATATTGTTCCGTAGGATATTGCTAACTCATGGAAAGGTTTGGAAACCGCTGAAAAGTCGTTCGAGGAATGGCTGTTGTCTGAGATGATGCGTCTGGAACGTCTGGAGCATCTTGCTCAGAAGTTCAAGCACAAGGCCGACACACACGAGGACTGGACCCGCGGCAAGGAGGAGATGCTGCAGAGCCAAGATTTCCGTCAGTGCAAACTGAACGAACTCAAGGCTCTCAAGAAGAAACATGAAGCTTTCGAATCTGATTTGGCTGCTCACCAGGACAGAGTAGAACAGATTGCTGCCATCGCTCAGGAACTCAAGTATGTCAAACTGACTGCATAATTAAAATATATTGATTTCCTGTCATAGCTTCCTATAAATATTTTACATAATACTTTGATGATAAATGATCTAAATGACAATATGCAAAGAGTTGCCAACAAAGTCAAACTTGCTTTAGAAATTTTATTTCTGTTAAAAGATTATCATTTGGGAGTTGTATTTAAACAACCGATGCTACAAATAAGATTTATACAAATTATATTTGACAAATGAAATACCTACTGTTAAATATGCCTATAATTGTCTTAAGAAAATTGAACACTATTAAACACAAGAAATTAATACATTCCATATAAGATTTATTACTAGAAACAAAAACGTATCGTGTTTGTTATGACAAAGTGAATAGTATATTTAGAGATTTATTAGAATATCTGTGTATATTTGATGGTACTAATATAATATGTGTTATGTGTCACATATGTTCGGATATTTTTAGGGCTTGTGTGTCGCCTACTACACATTCTGTAGACCGATATAATTTGTTTGTAGTTTCGTTAGAACATGAAAAATTTTATTTACTCTGGCACTGTGCCGGTTTGGCAAAAATACTGCCGTGATCTGTGTGGCATGAAAATAAAAATATATTTAACTCGTAACGAATATAGAGAATCAATTAATTTAAGTTACAGAATATATTTTCTTACTAAATATAAATTGAAATGAATGTGTAACCAACAACTAAATGATTTAAATGCTAGCATAAATTGTTTCCAGATTTATAATTCCATTATATTTTTAATGAATCCTACCTGACAAAATGCACAGTACTAATGTTTATGCAATTGTGTATTAATTTGTAGTACACTTGAGTATCACGACAGCGTGAGTGTGAATGCACGTTGCCAGCGCATCTGCGACCAATGGGACCGTCTCGGTGCTCTGACCCAGCGTCGTCGTCAAGCTTTGGATGATGCCGAACGTATCCTGGAGAAGATCGACATCCTGCATCTGGAGTTCGCTAAACGCGCTGCTCCATTCAACAACTGGTTGGATGGAACCCGTGAAGATCTGGTTGATATGTTTATCGTGCACACCATGGAAGAGATTCAAGGCCTCATTGATGCTCATGCTCACTTCAAGGCCACCCTAGGTGAAGCCGACAAGGAGTACCAGAGCATTGTGGGTCTGGTCCGTGAAGTTGAGACAATTGTCAAGCAACACCAGATCCCCGGAGGCTTGGAGAACCCGTACACCGCTCTGACAGCAAACGTAAGTTCTTAGATATATATGTTTACGGTTTAGAAGTATGTGGGTGAATGCTATTTTGTTTTTAATACGGACATTTTGCTGCCAAGGAAGGAATCACTAGTGATCTAGAGGTAAATTCATATCTCTAGAAAATTCACCATCACCTTCATTCATATTATTGATCACAAGTGTTTTTGTATCTTCTATTTATTCATATTTTAGGCAGTTATTTCAGCAATAGTCTATATAAAATATTCATTATATTTTTTCTGTTAAATTATCGATAAAAAATGATCCATACATTTGAAATTACTTTGTAGTTTATTACATCATTACAGCTAAGTAGTTACATCATTATTGTACATAATTATACAGTGGATTGTGCGCCTGCTACCTCAGTCTATGTTTAGCAATCGTTGCGCTAGCATCTTGTTTCGCTTAACGACTGTTTCGCGTTACGAGTAAGATTCTGGAACGAATTATGCTCGTTAAGCGAAGCTCCACTGTGTTATAAATATGGCACTTTATCATTCATTAGCACTGTGTATAATTTGTAAATGAATGTATGTAAATGTTGTGTATTTTTCGTAGGATCTTACCAGGAAGTGGTCCGATGTAAGGCAATTGGTGCCCCAGAGAGATGCCACTTTGCAAGCTGAGCTTAGGAAACAACAGAGTATCCTTTATTCTATCGTTCTTTTACTTATTTACCTTGAAATGAAATATTTGACATATGTATTTCCTTAACACAATCTGCACAGACAATGAGATGTTGCGTAGACAGTTCGCTGAGAAGGCTAACGCTGTCGGACCCTGGATCGAGAGACAGTTGGACGCTGTCACTGCTATCGGTATGGGCTTGCACGGCACTTTGGAAGATCAGCTGCAACGTCTCAAGGAATACGAACAGGGCGTGTACGCTTACAAGCCCCATATTGAAGAATTGGAAAAGATTCACCAGGCTGTACAAGAAGGCATGATCTTTGAAAACAGGTACGTTCCATTTTAACTTACTTTTCGATATTATTACCGAATAACTACGCGATTGAATAAGTACCTACGTGTTATCATTCATTATTAACTTATGAAATCCCTACTGAAACCATTTATGGATGTGCGTGAATATTAAAAACTAACCTCTATTAAAGTAACTATTTTTGGACGCAGCAGACAAGTGGATTTCTGGTACTGAAACTCTATGTTACTGTTTAAATGTCATTACTGTTCTTATTAATCGTTAATTTATTTGATGTAAACCATGGAAAAAGATATTTTAGTACAAATTAGCATGAACATATCATGTGTAACTGAAAAAATTAATATATGATTGACAGATCATTGGGGATAAAACATTATTTGTATGTAGCCAACAAAATTTTCAGCACATATCAAATAAACAAAATTATTAATGTTTACCAACAGTTCTTTTCCACAGATGTATCACTAATGTTATTATATCTTTGTAGGTATACACAATACACCATGGAAACACTGCGCGTTGGTTGGGAACAACTGCTGACATCTATCAACCGCAACATTAACGAAGTAGAGAACCAGATCTTGACTCGTGACTCCAAGGGTATCACACAGGAACAATTGAACGAGTTCCGATCATCATTCAATCACTTTGACAAGAATAGAACTGGTCGTCTGGCTCCGGATGAGTTTAAATCGTGTCTTGTGTCATTGGGTTACTCCATCGGTAAGGATCGTCAAGGAGATATTGATTTCCAGAGGATTCTGGCCGTTGTCGACCCGAACAGCACAGGATATGTACACTTTGATGCGTTCTTGGACTTCATGACACGAGAGAGCACCGACACTGACACCGCGGAACAAGTCATCGACAGTTTCCGTATCCTTGCTGCCGACAAGGTAAGCATTTGTTGATATTCAGTACAAACTCATAATAATAGTAATACTATAAAGCGAAGTTTTCATCTAATGAAGTTTAAATCAAAATATACAAAACTAATAACATAATTATTCTGTATTGAAACTTTAGTAGATGCGAAGCACGCTTCTGTCTTGTTTTTCATTTTGCATTTACAATAAATGTATCCATTTATTTTGTATTTGCAGATGTGTTTTCTTGATAATCAAGTATGCCCTGAATATCGATATTGATGGAATTAGAAATTTAAATTCTGAATAAATACAAATAGTTTTACAAACGTTAAGTTTTAAAGAATATAGCGTAATTTGTAAGTTTGATGTTTCATTAACGGTCGGACGATTTTTAATTACTTGTGCATGTTTGACAATTTCTATTAATATTTTAACATAAATGTTGTACAATTCTAAATATTAGATAGTATTAATACAGCAATAGTAATATACAACTTCAAATACTTCTTTTTTTATAACTTCATTATTCGACATTCTGTCATCTTGATGAAAGTAAATCATATCAACTTACATATCGAGTGGGCATAACCTAACTTTTCCTCTGTATTCATTAGTGCTTGTTCTTCTTGTTGTAAATATTGCATACTATATATACACATATATTTATGGTATGTTTATTTTACAGCCATACATCTTGCCCGACGAGTTGAGACGTGAATTGCCACCAGACCAGGCCGAGTATTGTATTCAGCGTATGCCACCGTACAAAGGAGTGAATGCAGTGCCCGGTGCACTTGACTACATGTCCTTCTCGACGGCCCTGTACGGCGAGTCGGATCTGTAAACAGCAGTACAGCCACATGTGATATGATGTGTGGTGGTCGGCGGTGTGTACTTCTAGGTATATGCAGACACTATCAGTTGCCATTGGATCGTACATTGTGAAGGTATCTACAACTAAGTTAAAAATCTAATGATGGTACATATATTTATGAAAGAAACAAACAAACAAATATATATATAAATATTCATTTATTCGTAACTATAATAAATTATCATAATATATACATAAATTATGTTCGACCCACCCAAGAGAAATGTTATGTATAAAACATACGTACGACAAACAACAAATCATATTTTCATTTCAAACACAATATTGTTTGTATACAAAACCCTGACGATACGAACTTCATCACCTACTTAACTAAAATAAGAGACTTGAGTGTTCACTAATGCATATACATATGTATACTTGCACTAGTTGCTATATTCACTAGCAATGAAACACATTTATAGTATAGTGAAGATTCAGGGACATTTGGTGCAAACTAGGTGATGAGGTCACGTACTTACCTAAGTGTGGTGCAGTTTGCAAGCAAGTCGACGGCCGTCCGCTCACGCTGCCCCCCCCCCGCGCCCCCCGCTTTAGAAGCGGACGGCCGAAATACTAAACATCCGAAGAAGAAGTGCTATCTTCAGTCGTATCTTTTATCAGTTTATTAGAGTTTTATTTATTTATTATTATGATGTTTGCTTTGGTTGCTCTGTACATGATTTATGATGATGTGTGTAGCCTGTAAGTGAAGAAAGAAGTGATGATGATGATGATCGCGCTGTGTCAAGCAGCAGCAGCAGCTGGTTCCTCTCTCTATCTCTCTCTCGCTAATATCTAACATACTCTCCATAACCTCACTAATCTGACATATATCATGGATTTACTTACAAAAACATTTCATTTATTTAATTCATTATATATAGCTGTACTAATTGACGTTTGTTGGTTCAAACAAACATCTATATGTAAAGTTGTTAAATAAATCAAATTCCCCCGTGCAGTAAATCCATTATAGAACCATGCTCTTCTTGCATATTCACGTTTCGTGACTGTCCTCTCGTTCTGTAGAAATATTTTCGTTCTAATCTGGTTCTGTTCTTGCAAGTGAGATTGATATTTTACAATTTTTGCTCTTGATTTAGAGAGAATATACGTTGTCTGGCTTTGATGTGTACAGTAATCTCTAGTACTTTGTTCTGAATTTTGTCAAATCCCCTTCCATAACCCATTCATGTGTTTGTGGTTCCACATGGTACCCGGGAATCGTCTGCGATATGGAATGGTCGATCGTTCGTTCGTATTTAATACTGTAAAAATTAAATGATATTTTGCCCAAAGTATACTAACTCAATGTACATTAAATTAATAAATATATATGTAAT
>JAGJTL010001381.1:3760806-3778413 GCA_022063505.1 Calosoma granatense
ACCGCGATGCTGCGTGGTATGTACCTAATATTTTTTTATTGTTATTTTCTGTAAATGAGCTGCGCATATTGTCAATAACCTAGTACATGTATACAGCACCATTAAGCCTCTCGACCAGCGTTAATTATGTATTTAACAAACATTTGCAGATTTGTGTGATTTTATTATTTGTTACTCTTTACTTTGTGTTGCTTGTCACACACACAACTCCACACATATACATATAAAACACGAAACATTATAAAGAGAAATTTATAATTAAACTTATTATTTATTTCTTCGCTATACTATTACGTACAATAAATATTTTATTATTTTACAATTAATAAAGATATATACAAATAACACTACTATCTTATATTTTCATTTCCTGTAGTTTGTCACTCAAATGACATATACTTTCATTCGTATTTTTACTCAATTCTAGAAATTGGTAAGTTTATTTCATCTACACGGGATTTTCAAAGTAAAATATACATACTACATTACGTGCTTTTGTAAACTGTATGTGTGATTGCTTGGCGTATTTTTTTGTTTTCATTTTTTTAAGTTTATTAAATCTAAAATATTGGGAGCCCAGTCATTTTCCATATTTTTTAATGACGTTAATATTTGGAAACGAGTGTTTCTAGTTTTGTTATGAAAGGTGAGTATATAAATAATTTATTTCTCGACGAACATTAATAATATTAATATTCAATTGTTTCAAGATTTTGTACCCATTGACAGAATATATTTTTGATACAAAAAATCTAGAGTAATTCCATTAATCAGCAGAATTTATTCTAAAACATCAAATATATATCCAAATAAACACAATTTTGTTACGTACAAATAATACGGAAATTTCAATTAAACGTAAATTGCACATTAATAACATTTGTCTTGATGAAATAATATAGAACAGATAATAAACTTATTACATTTATCCAACTGATACGGCAATGCAGAGTAATTACGTCTAGTCATTAATTATTACACGCATTCACATTTAAGCTGGGTTCAGCTGTGTATCTGATTGGCGGAGTTCTGTTCTGTTGCGTTCAATCTTTCAAGTGAGTGCATCATACACTATATTTAGTGCAGGATCTCTGCTGTGAATCGTGAACTTCCCAGGACATCAAATCGTTCGTAATTTTAGGTTCCGAGCTGTGCTCTGTTAGTTGATTGTGTTCAGCAGTGATTTGGTGACGTCTCACATAGAATCCATAAAGCCCCTCGCGTTACTGCAAAAATCTACTAATAGCTAGCATGAACTTTCTTCATTTTAAACGAATAAGGAACAACAGATGTAATCTTAAAATTCAACGACTTGTTTGCCGAAGCAGAACATTTCATTTCGTCGTCACACAACTGCTGGGCTATAAAAAAAACACTTTTAACTTTAGATGATTTAAACTTTGTTTTCACAGGACGGCCTATGAATATTCGATCTTTCATCATAAATTATCTGAAAGTTTGTTCCAAACGCGTGAAATTTGAAACCGGCAGGGTGTGTGTGTGTGTGTATGTAGGTATATGTGTAATATATTATTACACGTTGTACCAGTAGTTGGTACATTCCGCAGGAAAATTATACATTATATTAAATTGTACTTTTTAGAACTTTTACTAATCTGTAATAAAAGTATTTGTTCTTAGAAATATCTTTATATGTTACACCAAGAGAACGTTTTAAATAGAAATTTTAGGGAAAATTGGAATATATTTTATTTGCCAGCGTTTTAGTTTTGAAGTGATTAATTTAAGATAAAGTGACAATAATTATTAGTTATGCAATGTAGAGTTTATTGTCAGCTAGGTAACTTATTACTATAGTTCATTACTTATATAATAATAATGCCGTTAAGGAAATGATACAACTTGATATGACTTGTTAGTAATTAGATATAATTAGATATAGTTGTGTGTGGCTATAAGTTAGTATGCATTTGCACGTCACCTGTGCCCGTGTACTTGTCGAACATACGTACATAAGTAGAAAGCGGTACCTCCCGATACTAATATTATAACTGTTTTATTTTTATCAAGTACGAAGTAGAGCGTAACAAAGATAATTAATATTTATAGTGAAGTGCCGTTGCAAAGTGTAAAGCCTGCAGCATAACCTAGAACACGGAAATTTACTACGCGAAAATAAGGTAAGGCAACGTGTATGTAATATTTATGTACAGATAGATCAGCCATCTCGAAAAAAATCATACGTTAATCTACACATGTATTCGTTTCAATGTCTCCTGTAATCTATTGCCTCGTATCACATTGTAGATGTTAAATGATTTTACCAATAATTATACGCATTAATGCTGTCGATGTTACTTTATTGCAATCTGGAAATGGTAGATATGTAATTTATGTAATAGCCACTGTGTGTGTATGTGTGCTGGTGCCCCCGTTTGCGGTAATAATACTAACGGACGTTCCGTTCTGTAGTTCGCGGGATTATCAGAGTTTACCAGTCGGCTCGTGACTTCACGTTAATTGGACCTATTTAAATACAACCACCCATTCTTGTTTGTGTGGTAAACATTAGCGCCCCGGACTAAAATAAATAACGTCTCTGTGAATTTCATACTACTAATAGTCTACCCATTTAGTATACCGGCGTTAACAGCTTTTCAAAAATTTTTACTCGTAAACTAACGATAATATTTCACCAAGTATAGTCAGGTTAACTAACACAATTTACATAACTAACTGAAATATGAATAAATACTTAGTTGAAGTATCCGATGTTAAAGTCTTTAATATCTTGTTTCCAAAGTTATTTGCGTCTGGCATAATATTTTATCAAATTTATGTGAATTTATTAACTGTTTTATAAAAAATACATAACGTGATTTACTGCTTTTTTAAAACCAAAAGGAATATGATATTTTATATCATAAATTTAGTATTAATTTTTCTATAATATATCGTAACTGGTTTGTATAAAATTAATTTTTAAAATTTACTTGCACCGGATTATATATTTATGTCGTAACAGGAATCGACATGTTATCATTCAAGGAAATCATTTAAAGAGAAAAAACGTTAAGTGTTGCACTATATTTTATGTAAAATAAACATGAAGTAACTATGTAACTGTACATTCCGCCAACTGTATTTATATTAGCTTTAGTTCTCAATTCTTTCTACAGCATTACTTGTATAGCCTAGTTCTACTTTGATGTATGGAGAAAACTTGTCTTATTTTAACTATCATTACAGTAATAAATTGTACAAGTACAGTAGAACTAAGTATAGACTTTGTTTCACTTCAAAGCTATCATTTTCAACAATTATCTACTATTTGAAAAATAATGGAAGGAAGCTAGTTTAAATAAAAATAAATAAACAGTGTCGCGCAATATTTACTTGATCAGAGCCGCAAAGTACAATTTAAAATTGGATATTAAAATGAAATGAATCTCTATTAGCTTTAAAATACAGTAGAACAATAATAAAATAAGGTTTTGATTAAAATTAGATACAATGCTACATTATTAATAAATAGCATAGTCTCGTATATATTTAATATAGAGAAATTTCTAGTATAAACTAAAAAGAGATAACCAGTGTACAATATGTATACATTCTAATGGATGCATTTTACAATTTATTTGATTTAAATATGTGTGTGAATTGCATTGCAACGGGACGATTGTCAAAATAAACTCAACTATGAATGTAATTACATACATGTACATGTTTGTTGTAACAATGTACACTTACATAGGTATATGTATGAATGCATGTGTGTGTATATGATATAGTAGATTTGTGTTTTTGTCAACAGACTAGCCCATATACACAGAGAGAGAGAGAGAGAGAGAGAGACTGGTAAACAAAAACAATTTGTATAACGAATGTATTCAATATACGTCGCATGCTTCTACCCAAATACCTGGAATTTATATATTGAGCGGCGCAATTAAAGTCAACCGATGTTTTATATTGTAATAATAACACTGGCTGCATCATAAATACACGGGGCGGTACTGCCCAAGTACATACACACACAAGCTTGTTGTTTTACAACTAGTCTGTACACACATGTATGTATATATGTGCTCCACTTTGCATATATACATTTTTGCAACATTCGTTGCCCTCCGCATGTACAGTCCATATGAAAAGTATTTAATACACATGTGCTCTACTTATAAACTTTTATTACTGTCGGCTACACAATGTGAATGTTTGCAAAACATTTATAAGTGCGCTTGCGCGCGTCGTTTCAAATTATTTCGAGTAGCGTTATTATAGGGTTGTTTCATATTATTTCCCACCGCCACGGCTATTATACGCACGGGACGTTGTTCTTTTTATTATGCGGTGTAAGAGATATGGAATAGAGTATGCATGAATACACAACGTAACACACAAAAACAATTAGACAAAATATGGTGCAGTAAAATATAAAGTTTCTGTGGTTATAAACGGCAATTTGTGGTACAATTAAACTTAACTATTATCCCGTATAGTTTTATTATTCAAATGCTAGATACAATTATAAATATGTATATGTAGGTTAAGGAATTATTTAGTAAAATGTGTATAATGTTGCAAGTACGTAATGCAAGTAGTAGATAACTGACATATGTATATATAGTTATGCATATATGTTGTCATGATACATCACTTGTGCTACGTATAAACGTTGAAGTTATGTTTTTATGACCACGGTCTGATGAAGTTTTGTTAATGGAATAGTGACTGGGTGTTCATATACGATAGCAAGTTTATATCACGTTGGCCATGTATTTATATCTGTACGTTGTAAATGCCATGTTAATGCAAATGAACTGATTTAATGTCGCTGGAAAATGAAATAGCAACCTTACATTGCAATTTACTAATGCCACGCTGCTGTACTAATATCGACAGATCTACCTTTTGCGTGAATCTGCACATCTGCATTTTGCAAAAAAAAAACAAAAACAAAAATCTTCCTTCAAACGTACGGACAAGAAGGTGACTACATCAGATTCATGATACGCAAGTAGTTTATTTGTTCCTTGAAAAGTTAAATTCTTATGCAAAATAACATGTAACTACTTGTGTTTGTGTGTTTTTTGTGTATTTTAATAATATATAATCAATGCTAATCATAAAAGATACACTTTTATTGTGTATAATGATAATAATTAAATAATATTAATGCATACTGAAATATTATAATGTGGACAATAAAACTATTAATGCTTATGATAGTGTGATTATTACAAATAAAATTTTATATAAGTGTAATAATAATTAGATATTTAATAGTGACGAGTTGGAACCGGTTGTTAAATTATATATAATGTAATTTAAATTTCTGAATAAACCTACAATTCCCTAAAATAAATCTGAATATAATATAAGAACTACAAAATATCAATAATTTTTAATTCATTTTTTGTTTCATACACAGATGCAATTGCTAGAGCAATTTCTAACTATAATTCAGAGTAACTTGTATGTTCTTATTGATTTCATGTTTCCAACATGATGATGTGTGCAAGACAATATGTTGTTAGTGTTTCATATTGTTCTCTTATAATAGTGAAAATAAATTTCAGTCTAACGCGTTTCTTACATGAAGGAGTTTGGCATTCTCTCTCTACGTATATGTATCTCTCTTTCTGGCTAATACAAAAGAACAATGTATAATAGCGTTTGTTTCTGTACTGTGCTGCTTATCGTAAATGAAAATGCACTTTTAATATAATTTGCGAAACAATTTTCATTTCATGTTAACTAGCTATAAAACGAAAAGTACATGCTCCTTTGATATTCGCAGCGTGGAAAGGAATACAAAGACAAACAAGTATTTGAAATATTTATAACGATTCGTTAGATGTGTAACTGCATTGCTAGTTTAATTTGCACAATATTTCTCTATACATTTCTAGTAAGTCACTGTATGTACAAATTGTAGAAAACATGCATATGATAGTGTAATCATGCAAGCAAGTTTATAATATATACATTGCACGTTTCTAACCGAAAACATACCTGATCCGGTTAATTTTATTCACCAGTATGAATGGCAACTGAATGAGAAACCGGTATCAGTAAGAGACAATACAGCGGTTGTGAATTATAGAGCTGACAAAATCATTACTTTCAAACCAAACTTATATTCAAGTGGCCGTGTGCAATGTTGCTACTAGTCAGGAGGAATCTTGTCCGTTGTGTGTGTGTGTCTGAGCACTCGACACTGATTGAAGATAACTACACGCATTGTTGAATGATGATTATTTAAAAATGATTAATATCATTTAACTTACAACCTGACACTTTCCAAATGCCCACGCACGTACGTGCTACGGCACAACAAAAAGACATGTACACTCCCACCAGCATATATAGGAGGAATACACACCTTTACAACAACAACTACTTCCAAAAATATTTTAGTCCAGTGACAACACAAGCCTGCTACGAATCTCTCCATCAGTACCACTGTTAACATCCAGCGTTGCGCATTATAATTTGTTGTTTTGTTTATTTAAAATAAAACAATGATACCATCACGCGATATGCTATTATATCCAGTAGTAGGATTTAGTAAATTATGTTCATTTTTGCAGAGAATTACTAACTTGCATGAATACCTATAATTTACTATGTAACGTACGCTTAGTAGTAGCAAAGAAAATAGTCTAATATTTCTTCGAAATACTTAGTGAAATTGCATTATTTTAATGTTATTCAAAATACACATAGTTTCAAATGTGAATCTTAAATGTAACAAATTATATATGAAACTACTTGTTGGTAGAAATTTGAATTTCATATTTATTTAATAATTTTGCATACATTTTGTGTATATTTTGTAGCAACTTGATATTTATTTTAATAAGACGCATGCAATGGGAATACAAAAGTACATATAAAACTTTACCTGCTGCCGTCTGATGATGAATAATTTGTTTGGAAATGGCTACAGATTAACAGAGAAGAAAGGTATCTCGCATACACGATGTAAGTAGATGCCGGTGCATTTATAATATATGTTAAAACATAATTTGGATGTTTAAGATTCGGCTGGAAAATATACATGTTTAGGACCGTCGTCCTATAATTATGGAAATTGTTATAAACTGATTTCATAATGAATGAAATTGTGCTAAATTTTAGTAATAACTGGTTACATTGTTCTCCGTTCAAATGGTTCACATACATTATTTTTTGGGCCTTAGAAATAATTATTTCATTTGCATGCATTTACTGAATTACTAACTAAATGGTGTATATAAAATGGTTAAGCAATTTTACTGTATAATTTTATGTATTAATTATGTACATTCTTGTGCTAAGCTGTGCAAGGTCAAAATCATTGTCATGGAATCTAGATATAAAAATATGTAGTTTCAACTAGTTTACATTATCCCACGTTGACTGCACTTTACTGTATTGATTACGTGCTGCAAGTGATGCGTTCTAAAATTTGAATGATTCCATCTTATTGTGCCACAAAGCGACAAAATGTGAGTTTAACTACGAGTAAAATGTATAAATCACTGTTCTAAAGAAGTGCGAAATGAATGTACAAGTCTGGCAGCGGAGCAAGGGAGGAGGAAGAGGAGAAGAAGAAGAAGAATTACGTTTGACAGGGGAATTGTCGAGAATAGGCGGATACAGTGTTCGAGGGCTGTAAAAGCTTTGCAGATGGATGACTGTAAAAGTAAAAGCAATTTATATGAAAATATCTAATACTGGACCCCCAAGTAAATATATTCACGAATATTTTATAGATTTAAACCAACACACCGTCGGCTTTTCATCCGACAAAAACAACATCACGCTGAAAATCTGTTTGCGTTCCATTAATAATGCTTACCATATATATACATGTATCTGTTTCAAAATTGTTATTTTCCATATGCCAACACAGATTACGATATTTCCGTAAAAAGTTGTTTCAGTTCGACGATGATTTTAATCTGGATATTATTGAAATGTCGGAAATTCAGGGAAATACTAATTGTATTTTACAAAATCATTACATGGCTGATTAAATACTAATTAAGATATAATGTTACAGCTATACCAGTATATAGCCTGTTGTTCTTATCAAATTGTATTTCAATTTTCCTTTTGAAAAAAAAATGTATTAAAAAAAACATTTCGGTGCGTGTGGTTCTATCATGATTTAGTGTCGAAACAGATTTCTGTTGACATCCATTGCCTCCACACAATTTGTCTTGAAAATATATTCAGTAACACCTACGGTATTAAATACCGAAGCTATTAGATTTTTGTTTTTAAAAAAGAAACGAAACGCTACATGTAAATGCCTGTCCCCGTGTCTGTGTATGTGTGTGTGTGTGTGTGCGAGCGCTTTAGTGTTCACTTGTTTATAAATAGAATCGCTAGGTATTAATTTACAAAAATACTGTGTTCCCCCAACGGGGAGACCTTCTGCTGTCGCACAGGACTTAGCTGGTAAGGTATTAGTGATTTATGTTGTTGATTTAGATACGAAGAGTTATTGCTGATAAAAACATACCTGGTAGCACGCTTCGCTGTCTGTTGCTATATTCAGCCAGCATAGAAACCAACACAGTAATTCGAAATACCACTTGTGTACTAACTGTACAAAAATCATCTCGACAATGTATTGTCTAACTGAATTCTCAATACAAAATTCATTATGTTATATGTAAATTAATATGTATATTTATTTAAATGAATACATAAAAGTGCCAATATAGTATCAAATTCAATAAGAAAATGGAAAGAAATATTTTCTCAATTGAGACTAAAATATTATTTTTATCAAGTCGATATATTTCCCTATATTTGACCATAAATAACTTCATCATACGTGTACCTAGTATTTATTTCACGGAAAATAGAATTTATGAGAAAACTATACAGAAATATCAAGACTCGTATTTTTTCCCCTCGACAGTTTTTAACAGTAAATGATACTGTGATGTAAGATTAGTGATTTATTGAATTGTTTCTATTTAAAACACCTCTCTCATACTCTAGCACTGTAACACGAGACACCTGTACATCGGGTGATTTATTTAAATTAGAAGTCAGTCACACACAACAAATGATCGTTAGGTTTTACTAGGCGAGAAACTATTTTTAAATTGAAACTAAACACCTTATAAATTATTCCGCGACAGAGATTCAAAATTCCTTCATCAACATTCTCGATTTATTATGGTGTGTGCGCGTCCCGGGTGAAATCTGAAGACGACGAAGCGACGAACGTTGGTGAAACGCAATGAAATTGAAAACATTCGTGGAATATTCATCTCTTGCAACAAAATAGATATATGCGGGCAGACGGGCCTAAAAAATCAACTGTTACGTTTGTCTCCAGAGACTGTAGCATACGAGTATTGTCAGGACCGGATTCGATCAAATGTAGGGGTCCATGCTTCTTACTAGTTCTAGTAACAATTATATAAATTAATCGTTTTGTAAGATTCTACATTTCTAATTACATTGGTGAATGAAACTGAAATATTTGAATATTACGCACATAACGATATATGATTTTAATTATTTTGAAATTAATTGCATTATATGATAATAATTTGATGGTAGATGGTAAAAAAATTATTAAATTCTTTTAAAATAACTTAGGCCATGCAGTTATGGATGAATAAAAATTTTACGCAAAATTCAAAACTAATAGGGCTGTTGAAATGCCAATAATGAAAGAACAACAATATAGGGGAATGTCCCCCCTCCCCTATTTTCTAAGCATTGGGGCTAGTAGCATCAAAGAGTCGATTCTGTTTTCAGCGGTTTAGGAATTCTTTATCATCCAGACCTGGAAATCTCCCCTAAGTTGAATTTAGATACGGGTTTATATTTAAATTCCGTTATTTGTGAATGGCCTGTGTCGAGGCGTGACAGGGCAGTACTTGCTAGCATTTTTGTACCGTTATTGTTTATCATAGGTTCGTGAGTGTACGCGCGGACGCTTATTTGATATGTATCTTTACAATTAACAATAAGAGATAGGTGAAATAATAGCCTGTAGTAGTATAGTCTGTACGTGTACTTGCTACTAACATACAAGCATATATGCGTTCCTGTTTGCTTACTCTGAGAAAGGTTACAGCAACGAACTGGCAATTTAGAAAAATATGCACATTCAAGTACATGTTTTACTACATATTTACCATATATAAAAGTATATAGATCAGATTAGTATATACTTATTTAACTGTACACATATTCATTATATGATACGAGATCTATATCTTACAAATATAAATATATTTGTTACTTTAGAATACGGCCCTGCGCGGTTGATGGTACCTTGTACACAAAACACAGTATAAGAGAAGGGTGTTACATTCAGTTCATTTCTAATGTGATTTTCATCTTGACAAATTTTCTTTTTAAACTGGTGATTGAATGTATTTTTATGCTAAACGGCTTTAGTCGGGTAACGTTCACATAAGAAAGATATGTGTGTACATGTGTGTGTGTATGGTGATATACTGAAGCATCCGTGCATATCATTAGCTTCTTAAAGAATATCTAAATGTTAAACTTTTTATAACCTATTTTGTCCATGTCAGCCTAAATATAGACTTTTACAATTATTTAGAAAAAAGATATATTCTGCTATTTACTCAACAGAAATTACAATGAATTTGTTTCATCTTAAAGGTATCAAGAAAAGGGAGAGATGTTTGATTACAGAGCCTAAAGATAGATTTATATTGATTGAAGACATTTGAAATGGTAGACAGTGCACATTTGACTTATTGTGAATTGAACCTGGTGCAGAACTGAACGTAGAGGTTGAGGGGTGAGGGACTATGTGGAGTCAGAAGATAGACTAGACTAGACTGCATGTCTACGTGTGAACCGTGAGACTCCAACTTTCAATACATTCGTTTTAAATGTGCCGTGAAATTCAATTATATACGAGGTAGATATATCACACACTCGTGCTCTTCGATGCCCCCCCAACAGCTAAGTAGGGGGCACCCCGAGATACTGTCTGTGCTGCTGCACCACTAAGAAAGAAAAGTCGTGTTTTTACCGTAACAAATATATTCTGTTGATCTCCGAGTAATTGTTGCAATAAAATACCCGATTCTACACACGTGAGCGTCGTTATCTATTATTAATGGTGATTTCTATTGGGACGACGATGTACCCTTGTGCTATTGTCTCGCCTCACTCGTTCCCTCGTGATACAGCCGCCCAACACCCTCTATCCAGGGGAGAGGCGCCCAATGTTGCTACTGCTGTTCCCGACAGCCGTCCTGAATCTCTGCTACACAATGATGTGTACAATACCGTCAATTTTTTAACGTTCTTGTGTTGTTCTTCCACACATTTGTTTGCCAATGTCATTCCGTTGATACTAGTTATTTGTTTCTATTGTTTGAAATCGATTTAAGTTATTATGTGATTGAATAAATGTCATATTTGCTTGGCTACTGTTGAAGAGGAATGAAAAACTAGAGTTAAAAGAACTGCCTAGATTTTAATTTGGATTTATTTTAACATGTCTTACGAGAGAGAATGTTAAATGTTTTTGTGCTTATTGAAATGTAAATTCAGTATTGCGGATATTCCGAAGTCATTGTAAGAAAGATGATATATATTTTGCTACGGGCAATTTTAATACTATCCGATCTTTTCTAAACTCAGATGTAAATGTCATAGACTGAGTATATGGAAATTAGATGCAAGTTTCAATTTAGCAAATGCAGTTACACGCCTTTCATAATTGCTAATGAGTGTTACTAAAGCATACTGCCTTCATAATGTGTAAATTAAATTATATAATCTATGCTAACACGTATAATTACTGTGAGAATTTTTAAGTCAGCAGTTTACAGTTTTTTTCCAGTTTGTAATATGTATATTCAGATTAGTTTTATCCAGACAGGAAACTGATTGTAAAGTGAATAAAAATTATATGAATATATGCGAATATAAAAGAGGTAAATACGATGATTTTATTTATGCTAATTAAAATGTACGAAGAACAATTAATCCTCCATTAAATATGCAATTATATTTGCTAAATACTAAAATTATAATTTCAGTTAATTAATACAATTATATTGATAATATTTTTACCACATTGAAAAAATATTTGTGAAATTTATATAGTTCTAAAGTTTAAAATTAGCGCTGAGAAAAATAAAATTAAACTATTCATTTTAGTGTTTAAATGTAAAAGTGTAATCATTTTTACATTAGTCCAATTTTGTGATTATTAAAATGTTATATCCCACTTAAAACTACATATATTTTCATGTAAGTTTTTGTACCAATTTAACATAGATATAACTTAACATCAGTCAAGTGCTAAACGTAGAAAATGATGAATTTCCGTGATGATAAGAAAAATAATGATATCTTATTATTTACTAACAGTAAATATTGTTGTAATATAATAATTATAGTGCCGGCAATATTTAAATAAATCATCAAATTTAATAAATTTGAGTTATTATAATGTAATCATACTTGTTGTGTCTGACAATTTTCTAGTAATATAATATGCAGATATTTTTTACTTCTTTTTGTAAATAAATCTGTTTCGTAATACAGAGGAGATGCAAGGATAATATTTTATGCAGAACAGCAGCTAATATTATACAGTGTTTAACGGAAAGTTATTTCTGTACGTAGTACATGTATTTACGGCTGTTACTAGGTGTAACAAGGTAATGTACATAGATACATTCCCAGTATATACATACACACACACACATATACATATATGTACAGCGCATCAGTACAATCTACAGTTTTAGCACACAGAAGATTGCCAGTAGCCATGTAGGTACATGTGTGTATCTAACACAGCTGGGACTTTCGTATATATTCACTACACATTACATACGTACATACATGTACATTGTAGCTACTGACTGCCACCATACATCCATACATACATATATACATACATAGTGCCAGTAGTTTCACATTGAGTGTATATTCGTGAAAGATAGATACAAAGTTCTCTTACTGCTGTTGACTGCTTCACAATTCTCATCCGATCCGTAGTTCTACGTACTAGTGGTGGCCAATCACGAAATGATCATTACTATACATTATACGCTTTCATCCTACCTCTACCAGTTCACTATTTTAAAGCACGAACAAACGAACGAACCGAGGGATTATGTACATTTGTATCTAACAATTGCTACAATATATATGCACTCTAGTAGTTATGCGCATGCTTACCATTGTCGACACAACATGTTATGCATCTCGTAATTTATAACAACAAAATATTTCGTGCAACTTTTTGTATGAAATTGTACAGTGAGTTACATATTCGTGCACGCAAATGTATACTGGTGTATAAAAGTATGTTCGAATTATCTGTAGTCTAATGTGAACAATAGCACTAAATATACGTCCAAACGTTTGCGCAAACGTTTCTGTGCACTCTAATATACAAGATTAGAGGAATAAAAAGTTGATAATTTTTGCTAAGTATTTGGAAAAAAAGTGTTCATTGTCTCTCCTTTAGTAGTTTCTATTAGAATAATATTATCGTTATGATTTCGTTAATATTTGATATATGTATCAATAATTTTTTTATTGTAGTATACTTGTCTGAAGAATGATTGTTCTTCTAGTTTGACAGCGTTATGACAACATTGTAAATGTCATTTATTGTTCCGAATACCATTTGAAACAACTTTTATTTGAAAAGTTTTTCGAATTTCTCACATTTCTCAAAAAGAATTTCTCTTTTAATGTTCAGTAAACTTTTTCTTCCAATTTACAATTATAGTTTTTATTTTTCAGTAAACTGAATGCCTGCATTAAACCATGAGGAAATAAAGGAAATGTTTTATAAATTGTTACATCAACTGTCGTTTGTCATTGGTTGCTAGGCGACTGTTTATAACTAGCAAATCTGTTAATACTCTTCGTCGGTTGTTTTAAAAACAAAAGATACATGCGTACATGCGCCTCAATAGTTTGTAATGACTGACAGTAGTTATAAGTAAGCGTGATTGCATGTATAAAATACACACCGAGTAATGACAACAGCAATAATAATTTCCTTTCTACTGTGCCATCCATCGGTGTACTAGTAGAAAAATATATTTCATCATTTGTTTGATTACATATTCATAAGTCCAGCAATGCTTGCTCGTATAATCTTCACATTAATTTTTATGTTTTAATTCGAGTGAGGAAATTGAACATACGCTATATTAATTATATGCAAAGCATTTCAGTAGCCTGCAAGTAAATTACCCATTATCTATCATCTATACTCATTATAGATTCTAATAAAAATATTTTAAACCTGCGTACAAAAGTGTCGTTTCGAATATATTTTCTTGCTATTTAGCAATTTATGAAAAAGCAGATTAAAGATAAGACATGGAAAATAATAAATAGAAAAAACAAATTAATTAAAGTAAAAATTAAATTAATTTATTTCTTTTAGATAAGAATAAATAAATAAATAAAATTTTCTCTTACTTTTGTAGTTGTAAATCAATATGTAAATGTGTAATTATTAGAAATGTGTATAATTGCACTAATCACACGTATCTACATGTATATTGTATAATTTTGCTATTAACTGTGAATTACATATATGTAACATGGCTAATAATGTTTACTTTGTTATTTAGTGCTCGTTTAATTGCGTGGAAATGTTAATTAATAACTATATTATCGACATGGTTTCGGTAATTAACAATCTGTGTATGTGTATGTGTGTGTGGTTATTGTATATTGATTCAAATTAAAAATATCCTTTTGCTCGTTATGTTTATAAATACATAGTTGGATGCTTTAATAAATTAGAAATCACGGCATGCAATACGTTACTGTGTACGTGTGTGTGTGTGTGTGTGTGATTGTATTTAGAACGCTAATTGAAAATACGCGTAATAGAAAACCATACATGTGCCTTTTTTCTAGCTATATTTAGCACACACGATTGTTATAATCATTACTATGGTATGAAACACGTAATTATTGGAAATATGATAAATTGGAATAATTTCATGAAATATGCCTACATCTAACATTCTATCTTTAGCAATCAATGTTATATCCCACATTTTCTCTTGTATTAAATTGTGATACACTTTTACTAATAGTTACATACGTTTTTGCGTTCTAAATCAAATTTAAACAATTTAAAAATTCCTGAAGTATTTGTTTTTCTCCAAAGTAAGAATTCAAGAGAAATATAATTTTTTATTCCTTTCTACACAATGTAGAATATTATTAAAAACAAACTAACTTATTCGAGCTTGTGCTACTATTATTGTTTGTTATTAGGTTGTATATTGACAATTCTAGTCCCCCCATGCGTGTGTGTGTATGTGTGTTTGTATTCTAAGATACCCGGAGCTTACTGTATCGGAGTGTACCCGCAGCTAATTATCATGAACTTGAACTTCGACTGAATTTCCATGCATTGTTCTTGTCCATGATCATATTATGTTATCTTCGCTGCCATATCTCACGACGAAGGCAGAGTGGAGACTCCAATGTTTCCCATTGCCAATGCCGTGACCATGTCTTGTATTGCTCCGCTCACCTCTAACCCTGAGTTGAAGCAGAGGCACACTACCACCCTCTCCGCCCTTCCTTCCTTCATGCAGTGCTCAGCTAGCTAAACCGATTCACTAAACCGTGCATTCAACTATGCACTTAACTTAGGTAATGAGTATAATTATATGCCTACACCCACTATTTGAGAATTTCGTTATTGTGTTATTAATTTTTTCTTTTCACTGTGTTTATACACAACGATTGTTGTTCGTCCCCTGCGATTATTCTATGTATTCTTGCAGGTATAAGCGGCTGCTTTGTTATTTTGTAATTATATGAGGTAATGTTTTTATTAAACGATTATTTACTTGTAAAGAACATAAGTATATGTGAATTATCCTCGGTATTATGTTGTTATAAAATTACTTTATTATTCTGTAAATTTAACTAAACAATATTTATTTATTTTTAATACTGAATAATGACTAAGAAATAAATTGTCATTTTTATAAACTTTTCCACGTTGTTTAACTAAACTTAAAATAAAATCCGTTAAGAAATGAATACAGAAATAGTACAATTTAGAATATTAGTTATTCTGGAACTTTTGCACTATATGTTACATACAATTAGTACTTGTATTTGTGTAAATTTCAGCAAATTTCATTCCGTACTGGTATTAGGAGAACAGTAATTACAGCAGTACATCTGTAAATTATTGCAATTATACTTCGATTACGTTATAATTGTGCAGGTTTAACAGGTTTCTTCAGGAAGCTAAAATAAAACAACATGTAGTAGTTATTGTGTTAGTTCACTAGCTAACTGGAATAATAACAAGAGGGCAAATACATAAAAAAAAAGAAATTCTATTAAACGTAAATGTGTACTTACGGTATAATAGCCTCATGTAATGTGGACTATTAAAATAATTAAAACTAACCAGGGTATTTAGGTGTCTTGTGACTAGTTTCACTATATTTTAAATGGAACTATCATTGAATATTATTCACTTTCTAATAATTAAATAGTGCACAGGTTTTAACTGGTTTTCAATGCATAACTTGCTGTAGTTTAATATTATAAAATTAAATACGTACAATACAACAGTTTAAAATTGCTGGCTTTAATATTAATATTGTAAATGGTTTTTTTAAGAAACGCAGTGAGCTGTGAATAATGTACTTAATTCATCTTAAACTAACATGATCATTCTTTCATTTATACATATAATATAGAATTAATCCGGATGCTAATAAAAAGATTAAAATAAATTTCAGGTAGTCGATTATAAAATGATACTTTATACATGTTGACAAGAGATCTTTTTTTAATAAAAGTAACTGTATTTAAACTTACCACTTATCTGTCAATTATTTTTATGATGAATTTTCATTTTTTGTACCAAAGTACAAAAGAAGTTTTATCTCTTTACTAAAGGAATTACCTGTGTGATGTGCAACAAGATGTGAAATTTTAACAAGTAACAATAAGCGCACAATGTTCCTTTCTTGAGAACATTTCAAGCGAATTAAAAGGTTGCTCGTCGGTTAATGTTGAAGGTGTACAGTAGACCAATGAAAAATCCAACATTGTTGTAAATGTTATTTGCAAAATAATTGTCTGTTTTACTGGAACGGGGGGTTTTTGTAAGAAAGAACAAGGCGAAAAAATATTACTACTGACGTATATTTGATTTCATATTGAGAGAGAGCGGGCTTTTGGTTTGAAACGATTTGTTGCTAGTAACAAGGTAATAAATATGTATCACAGATGGTTACATTCAGTCAGTGTACTTGAGATAGTTGCTTATTGCTTGAACAGCTAACTGGGTCATCCCGTTTAGTGTGTGTGTGTGTGTGCGGTTCAAGTATAAACGTTTTCACATGGATTTCGTACCACGGGCATATAAGTATATATGCATGTGTATATGAAATATTTATAAGCTTTCCTCTGTTCGTTCACGGCAAATCGTGAAATTGAATTTTGAGGGAAATGTTCAGTGAAACAGTTCGCGAACACAAATGTGTGTTCATTCATGTTTTAATAAACTATTGTTGAATTATAATAAACTTTACATAGAAAATTTGAATGACTATAGAATAAGTACGTGTAAAAGTAATGTATATATTAAATAAAATATAA
>JAGJTL010001381.1:3778893-3790222 GCA_022063505.1 Calosoma granatense
TGTGAAATAATACAGTATAATTTGCTAATAATGTTATTAATAGAAACATCTTCATTGCGCTAACGTGAAAGTAAAAATATTGCTCTGTGTGTGTCTCCTCGTTATGATGCGCTAACATGACCGTCAAATGAGCAATTTTCAGCCAGTCACATAAATATTGTTTCTGGCGTGCTCAATGTCACAACCTGCAACGTTTAGTCCGTAACAATTTCATAAAACAAGCGCAAACGTCTGAATAAAACATTCTTCTCTGTACAAAAGACATTGCATTTGCAAGAATAAACTCGTGTGTCTCTCTCTTGGTTGATGTAAATATGGTGGCTGGTAAGGGACTGTTGTTACTACTGGTAACCTACTCTCTAGTAAGTCCTGACTAAAATCTGCACATACACACACACACACACATACACAGAGTAACAGCATGAATACCTTAATATATCGGCATCTTTGTGTAAAATATTTTATAGATGAATGCGTTTCGAGTAAGGTTAACTTTAGTATTCCGTAGGTGAACCGTTGGTGGGGCACATTTAATGCTTACGTCTTTGACATTGTACACTGCAAAAAAAAACGCCTTAAATAGAGAATCAGCATTGAGAGAATGGGTTCGTTGTAGATTTCAATCGGTAAAAAGTTGTTTGTAAATGCCGCCCCGTGCACGTATATTCACATTGGTTATATATACACGTATATACGTATGTATGTGTGCACGAATTGCACGTATATTTTATAAACCAGTTATTAGAGAAAAGCTTATAGTTTATTTATTGATGATCGCTTTCAATTGAACGATATGTTTATGTATAGTACAGCAGTATGTACTTTATTAAAGAGTATCGAGTTTCTTAGATTCTCATATGAGAGGGCAGCACTGAGCCAATGCAAAATGCATACAGCCTCAGGGCCGGATCTGACAGCCAATATGTAAATGTACCAAGTCAATTTGGAAATATGTAATTGATAATATATTGCCAAGAATGAGATCATTAATAAGACAAATTGTATTTATTTTTAAAAATTATTAATTTTACTATATACAAATAAAAAACTTAAATAAACATATAGATAAATAATTTGTAATATTTAATTTAATCTTCTTCTTGCCTTTTAAGATGTTTCACGAACTTCACTCAACTGTGTATATAGTATAATAATTGCTAAATTCTCGTTAGTATTATTGCCTTATGCCGGCTCTGTATGCAAAAGTCTGCTATGCTACTCCTCTGTAATATGAAAATATGTTGTCGACCAAATTTATAAACTATGCACAGCACAAATTATTATTGTGGTTTAATAATGTACGGGAGAGAGTATTATAACCACTATGAATGTCTAACATGTACATGTGTGTGCTGCTCTAGTATGCTTGCTCGTTTTTAATAGACTCTTGTGGTTACTTGTGCATACACACATAGATATTCAAACACATACACATGCGAGTATATCTAAGTTCATAGTTTATATTATTAGCAGTACGGATAATATGCTGTAACTATTTAAAGTAAACAAAACATCGCATATTCAAATGTATTAGTCATATTCACCAAGATAATTATTTATAATGTCTAGACACTATTTTTCTTGATAGAAATGTATTTAATAAATATTTACCATGTTTACTATATAGATTAACAGAATTCGTACGTTTGTAATTAACTCGTTAGAACGAATAAGACAATACTGTACAATGTGTAACGGCAAGCGCATAACTGAAATTACACAGGGAAAATGATTGAAGAAATATGATGATGATTCGTGAATTTAATTTGCACTCGAAATAAAGGACCGTTTGGCCTGGGATATCAATTTTATCACCGTACGTAAATTCTTAGTCCGTGACATGGTATAACTAACACGTCCCATAATTCGTGAATTGTGAATTAGTACCAACAGCAACAGCCAACGTATATACGTACCCTACCTACCGCAATGCAACGCAAAACCTTACCAAACCAGAGCCGGACCTACCCGAATGTTTCCGGGGCGTCTACACGTATACACAATATCATACATATATTACAAGTATAAAGTCTTGCGCTTCTGTAGAATATATCCAAACCTATGTAATTATTAACAACTTAATTTATTTAAACATTCATTGCTGCATAATATGTGCATTAGATAATAAAAGACATATGAATTGTAATTGTAACAATATTAGATTATATACTTTTAAATAAATTTATCATTGCCTATATTGTATTATCAAGGAACTTACTATTTTATTCTTTGCACTGATACATGTGTTATTTAATTTTCCTGTTCTAGTGATTGTGAAATTCATGTGGATATGGCACTGTGCATATCTACCCCTCGATACTCTATGTTGAGACTTAGCGGGCTACGTTGCATGCAGTTTGTCGTGACTATGTTCAATTAATGACTGTCTTTATATGAAAAGATATTGGGTTATTTTTTGTTATAAAATTTATGATTATAGTGTATCTGTCTGCATGTTAGTCTTTTGGTTGTTGCGAAATTACGCTAGTAATTTTTTTTAATGATTTTTCATGAAGTAAAACGATGGATGTTCGGTATTGTTTAGTAGAAAATATTGTTTGAAATAAAAACGTCACTTTTAACAATACAAGACATGATTAATAGCGAACGATTTTATTTCGATTACACTACAGAAATATCGTGCAGTATTAATCGTTTCACCTATGGTCATTTTGCACCACAGTAGCCAGTAAGTATCGATTAAGTACAGCTTATTTTATAATTTTATTTGAACAAAACTGAGCTTAAAAACAAAAACTTAAGTTTAAATATAAACAGCAGTTATTTAATCGGTATACAAAGTGCAGCCAAAATTAAGCGTTTAAGAAATATGAAATTATCTATATTCGGTTATTTCTCAATGAAATCGAATATAAATATTAAATGATGATGTACAAATATAATATGTATCATATATAATAGAAGCAAATCCCAGTAAAATAAATTATAGAACAAAACATAAAAATGTAATTTGAATATAAATTGTAGTAATTTTTTAACCATTTTTCTTTTAAATTGTACAGCAATATATTATTTTTTACCAGAAACCAGAAAAAATTCAAAACGTTAAATAGTGTCATAAATTGAGGAAATAAAAATTTCAAATCACAAAAAACAGTTATTATTTTTATTCAAATTGTCTAATTTTTTATTTGAACAACGAATCCGACGACATGTGTTATTAGCGTTTTTGCAATATCATTTTTATTTCATAAGATGAATGTGGCAAAATTATAGTCGCAATTATAATTTTAACAATTAAATTTCTTATCTCGCTGTTATATTGAAATAATTACACTTAAATATGGAGCATAATTACTACTGGTGTTGTAAAATGTATAATTAATGGAAATTAAGTTGTAGAATATATTTAAAAATTTTAAGTGCTCGACACATGACCTTCATCTATCCATTTATTGTTTAATATTACAGTATAAATTACAAAAAACGTGCCATAATCTTTTTTGTTCTTTTCAAATTTGTAATCAACAAAATTCTTCTGCTAATTTACGAATCATATTTTTTTCTCCATTGTAATAAATTAAATTAATTTTTTGACAAAAAAAAACCTTAATCTTTGTTTAAAAGTATCTGTTAATATTCGGTGTAATTTATGTTTTGCATATCTGTATAATTATACTATTGCAGAATAGATTTTCAGCATTAATTTTATACATTAATCCTATTTAAGTCTTTTAGCTGCCTTGTCAGGGAAATCACAAAAAACATCTATGTACTATCTGATATATTTAAAAACTATATTTTTTCTGCTAAACCTTTTAGGGCGGCTGTATCCCTTTTAGAAAAACTTTTTTTTAATTCACAGAATCAGCGATTAACTTTACGGGAGAACTTTTCAAACGACCCATAAATGTGTCTGCTTGGATTGAAAAAATATCCTTTTATATGTCATGTATGAAATGAGTACGATATTTATAAAATTTAATATTGCTTTCAACACTCACCTTCACCAAATGTTTTCCCATGTTTAAAAAACGAATTTTAAATGAGTTCTCTTGAGTATTGCTCTCAACAACATATGTGTGATTCTATAAAAAAATAAACCTATCTTTAGTTAACAGTGTCGGAGCCGATACAAATGTAGAAAGTAACTAAATGTTTTAGAGAAAGATCTTGCTACTCGATCAATTAATATAGTTCCTCCACTGACAAATGATAAACAAAAAGTTTAATCGATTAATCCATGAAACTATTTGTAGTTTCAAATAAAACAAAAACCGGAAATGGTTTATTTATTTTGATGGATTCATTTTGTAATATTTTTTAATCGTGCTGTAGAAAAGTTGAAAGATATTAATCATGTTGAAAAAATTTATTAACTATTTTTAAATGGATAATAGTTATTGATAGCTCTCATTAAAACCAAACTAGCAATCGAATTAATAATATATAGTTTACAGAACCGGTTTGAACATTTTCGATTTCAATTTTTTATGTTAAATATTTAAATAAAATTTGATACGATATTTTATCTACACGAATAATTAGAAATAGGTAGAATAATATTGAAGTCCAGGATAGATTCAATGTGGAGGAGAATGTAACGATTACGGTCCTGACACAGTTCCCCCTGAGACCAAATCTGGCATGTGCCCCCCATCTAATAACGTAGATATTTAAATAACCCACAACCAAAAGTGGAACGTTACTATTTAAATATTATAATATTTGCATGCACGCATTTTGATCTCGCGCACTACATTAATAATAGATAATTTACATAAATACAAATGTAATGCGTGCAGGTTAGTATTTGGTTTGTGCACGTCTGTTTTAAATTCAGTTTCGTTAATTCATTATTGACAACAAATACAAGAGTTGTATGTACACTATCAGTGCTAGTATTCACAGTACACACATATCGTAAAATGCAAAAGTAATTCAAATCGCATTTTACATAAAAATTTGCTATTACAATCGTGTTACCCACATAAAGCTTGGTTTACACATTCACATTAGTTATGACGAGTATTCATTCTGGGTTTTGTAATAGGAAAATTAGTCATTTTTATTTCATTTTATCAAATTGATTTTTTAATATAAATAATAGTTTTCTCCATAATTGAATAATATAAACTATATTCGAATGAAAACTAAATAAAATTAATGTATAGAAAAAATTTTTGATTTGTATTTAAGTTTTATGAAGTACATTTTATTAAAAAAAAGTTTAAACAATAAATTGAACATCATATTATACTTAGTAATTTTACAAAATATTTTTCTTTTTTTCTCTACTGTAAGAAATTGACTGTCCCATATGTTTGAGATTTCAAAGCATATACGCACTACAATTATAAGATATTATAAAATATTGCTTTGTAAATCGGGCTGAAGTTTATGAAACAATACACGATATGATTTTGTTTTGCTACTGTCGGTCGGTTGGCCACCGACATGATGGAAATAAAATATAAATTCGAAAAACAATTGCTGTGCGGCGTGGAATTTTATTACAAGTGGAACTAGTGACTCTCTGCTGTACGTGTATCGAATGACGTGGAATAAATTACTTTCAGCCATTGTCACATGAAATCAAGCGATGCATGGGAATATTGTGTATCGTGTGGTTTTTGAAAAGCGCGTGTTTTCATTTTCACCATCCTTGTTAATACGCTTATTGTCATATATGCGAGCATATATAAATTGGAACTATACAGACAAATAACGATGTGCAATTGTATATGCATTTCAGACTAATTACATATAAAAAATGTATAACTACGCATGTTATTTACTATATTTCACTGTTCAGTTTATATTCTGTAAAAGTAGCAAACAAATTATATAATAAATATTAATTATATTATGATCTAAAATAAAACAGGAAAATATATTATTATCCGTATAGCGATGGTTCCTCGTATTTGTAGGCTCTCATTTGTAAACCACGCACGCAATAATAAAATCATATGGGATTATGAATATTGTACAATTTAATTAAAACAGTTGATATTTCATAAACAAATATTCATCCCATACTAACCAATGCAGATACGTTACATATATAAATATTATAATACGTTGTAGAGTTATAAATAACTTTAGCTATCGATCTTTCAAATATTTAATGTGCGTTTCATCGTTTCAAATGAACTGTTAAAGCAGTTACACACACACTTACACAGAGAGAGAACAGATTTTCCAATTAAAATTCTTTGTTATTTATTCTACACGCAAGAGAATCATTGGAACCTGTCCAACGGATAAAAACATTTATGATGTTTTGCGTGTTAAATACGGGTAGCGATAGATAACATTAACACCTGCCCCGTGATGGAATTATAACCTAGATGAACTATATTTAACACCAGAATAAACAATCTAGTTTCTACTATGTTTTAACATTAAAGAAAATTGATATTTTTATCAATGTGATGAATATGCATATATTTACAGTTAAGATGTAACGTTTATAATCAAAAAAATTGTATATTTTAGACTGATTTTTTTATTTTAGATTAGTAATTTACTAGTAACAAAATACTTATAATAATATTACAAAAAAGGATAAGTATTTATGTAGCTAAGTGTCTTTTCTTTAAATTCCAAGTAACAAATTATTTTGACAAATTGTTTTGTACCTAGAATACATTACTCAATTGTCAAACAAAAAGTGCAAGTATCACAATAATGAACTTCATGTACTAAGGCTGTAAATCACATGTACCCCACTGAGAACATGTATATACAGGGTGGTCCCTTCCAACTACAATATTTTAAAATACAAGCGGGCGCTGGACCCAAACAGAAGCCGATTATTTTCTTAGAAATTTTCACAAATTTGTCTCCGTTTGTATGTACCCACCCCCTGTGTAATGTAACTTATATTGTACTTAGTTTGGGGGGCGGCAAGGTTTTGCTAACATACAATGCGTTTAAAACTTAAATTTTAAGCACATCATAAGCCTGGATACTTACCTTTCATTATATTATTTTTTTCGCGTCAGTGTCCAGATTTACAAAAAATAATTTTTTTCATGCAACATTGCACTAAACACTTAGGAGCTTTAGCTTATTTTTAATTAATAAGTAAACTCAAAAAAAATCCTAAAGAAATTACAGGATTTGTTGTAAATTACTTGACAGAATATTCAGATTTTTATACTTTTGAAAATCCCTTTGAATTCATGATAAAAGCATGAATACTTATTGCTGAATGAGCTCGGAATATTTTACTGAAACCAGTGTACATAATAAATTATATTCATCTTTAATCGTGATTTGCTTTGTGCGCATTTATTATTCAAAACAAAGGAATTCACTGGTGCAAAAAATATCGTTATGTTCAAAAGGAATTGTTTAGAACTAACAATTTATAAATTCAAGTCTTCTGTAAATTATTTAGATTATTTTAAAATAAAATTCACTTCAGTATATTTTTATAAAAATATTTGTTTATGCAGCTGTTTATATGTTTACAACATTTGAAATACAAGATTAAATATCAAGATTTTTGGAGAACTTCTGGGACGTTTGTAACAAAAACACTATACATGTTAGGCCACCCACTTGTTTTTGGGTTTCTCGACATGATGTCTGTATCGTTGGAAAATCGGTAAATGTTTTAGCATTGTTCCATTTCGGGTAAATATTGGTATGTTTGTTTATACAGATATAGGTCACGATAGCCAATGTAGTCATGGAGAGTGACCATTATATGTACTACTCTCAGCTAAAATATATTAGAGAAGACATAGTACTACCAAAAAACTAGACACTACACACAGCGGGGGGTTCAATGCGGGGGTTGCCTTTTGTTCAACAATTGACAAATCTATTTCCCTTTTGGGCCACACAGAAAATTTATAATAATACTTGACTTAAAAAAAAATCTTTTTATTCTTATTGAAAATAGTATATTGCACTGATTGTGAAAGGTCATAAAAAGTTGTAAAACTTTATGAGGAACTAAATAAATTTAAGTTATTTTAAAATACAACAAAGTATCTTTTGTCAAAGAGAACGTTAAAATAGAATTATAATTTTTACTTGATATGATATTGATCTTTGGATAGTATAATAATAGAGGATATGTTCTAATATATTTCATGTAACTGAGATTTGTAATAACCATTGTTATTCCCCCTTGTAATACCATTATAATTTGTATAAATGTAATATGATACAGTGAACATTTGTTAAAAAATCTGATCAGGAAAATCTGCTCACAAACTCTGGAGTATAAAATAATTTTGGAAATTGAAATCGATTTGAATAGTTCATATGAAATTCGCCAATACTTTTGCAGGGGCAATACGAGATAATATCCGGTATCGGATATCCTATAGTGATACTGTACTCTACTCTACTGTATGTATGTATCTGTGTGTGTGTGTGTCTATCCGCTTTACGCTGTGGCCTTTCGTAATACAGAATGTATCATCATATTGTGTACCGTTGCTATCTTTCCTTTCTACATTGCACTGAGCTCCACTGTAATACGAGACGATTTGCTCGCTTCTATTTAATACCACCCATCATAGCCTTCTGTCTCGTCTATCGTTCATCCGTTCGACCAATATTGGAACATGTATTGCTGTATTTGCAGCGCAACGATGATGGCCCGTTTGTCAACGGATTTTGAAATTTTCTTCATTTCTTCATATCTTCTCCCTCTGTACTGCTTCTTACTATACGCTGAAGTCGACTTTCTCTATTTTGTGTTGTCGAAAATACGGTTTCTTTTATTTAATGTTCATTCTCTTTATATGCTACGTCGAAATGGATTATCAGTGTATAGTCTGTGGTATTATTACGCTATTCCGCGTCCCTTATTTCTCGAGGGAGTTACGCACGGTGCGCTGCTTGAAATGTAATGGAATAAACAGATCGTATTATATTTCTGCTGTTTCAGTAAAAATCTTTGCTGCACAACCAAAATTATACTTCTATAGTATATATTGTAAGTTGATTATTTAACTAATAATTTTATTACTTTTTCTGTATATATATTTAAATATTAAGATTTATTTCTTATTTCAATATGAAACGACTATACCAAGAAAATAAATAATTTAATTTATCACAGCCGTTTGTAAAATATTAATATTAAAAAAATATCTCTAGCCGGATGTTTCGCAAAAAAACAACATTGACGCGTGAAAAATAAGAGCTTATCCCTAGAATTATATTGTGCAGAAGAAAACGTTTTAAGTAGTTTGTTTTTATTACAATATTTTCAATACCAACGGTGTCGAGGAAATTTGACCTTTTTCTTATCCTACCCGTAGAATCCAAAATTTATATTCTGTATACACAAAAAGCATAACGCAAAATAACATTTTCAAATCGGATTAGAATCCGAACTATAGTAAAACATTTTTTCGTTAGAGTTTTTCTTAAACATTTAATCCTTATGGTACACACACACACAGTGTTTTCTAACGTGCAGGTGAACATACAAGAAGCTTGGAAAGAGGAGACCGACATATAACACGGCACAGAATTCAGGTTTTAGAAGGGTCCCCTCTTTGCTTGTACCATTTTACCTGGATGTTTGACAAAACATCCTGTCTTTTGTCATAGGACACAGGCGTGGAGTGTTTAGCAGGCCAATTTGCCCAGTTTACATTTGCACAGTTGACATTCATGTGACCATTTTCAATGATATGATGGTCGATTTTTTATACATTGCTCGGATGTTTTTTTCCACTATTGGGGGTATGGAATTTGCACGTAATATTTATATATGGATGTACGGATGGCTAGTTATGAACTGCGCAAGTATTACACCAAGAGCATGGAGTGTACAGGTAATGACCTGTATGTATTTAATCTATAAGGGCCGGATTAGTATGCTCCTAATGATGCTTTTATCAATTTCAAATCATTTATGTACGCGAGATGAATTGTAAAAAAATGTAGTAATTTATACTGGAAAAAATATTTCTATTTTTAATATTTATTCAAGCAATCATCTTTTTTAATATATTAGTTGTAATATTGTATAGTAATATTGTATAGTAATATTTTTGGACAGGATATTTACAGAAAGACAAGTAAAACTAAATAGAGATGCACATGGGAGTGCTAAGGAAACTTGTATATTGAAGTTTACGTGGCTTTTAGCGGGCTACTCCTGTTTAAAAGTAGTTAGATGTTCGACCGCAGCGCACATCTCGGGGAAAGCGTGAAAACACGCTACTCCTCTATGAGGATAAACGAGGAAGGTTTCTAAATCTGCGGCTAAATCCTCGTTTTTATGTGACCTCATCTCTTAATGTCCTTCGCCTACAGAAACTTATACGGCATTTTTTTTTTTGTTGCACGGTGTAATGTTATTTATGTGTCATGTGTATCTTTGTTTCACGCTAGCAAGTTCATTAGCTTTTATGCGTGATTCTATTAAGAGTCTTTTGTCACGGTTATGCGAAATATGAATTTATACACTTGATACTGAAGCATGTTTAAAACTACTGCTTGAAATAATGTCAGTGTTATATATTTGCTTGCAATGTAATTATATTAATTAATACTTTGTAATACAGCCAGTTGTTTCATAAAAATAAGTGCACTATTGGTGTTTATAATTCATACAGTTTCTGATTAGGCACTTTTGTATCTACACTGCAGTACTCCTTGGTGTAATTCTAACGTATGACGCTGTATGTATGAATAAGTAAACGAAACACTATACGAATACATACTGCAATGTGCACCATTTTGTCCGAATAACAGCGTATGAATACAGAACAGCAGTGTATAACACTACAGCGAAGAGGAAACGGGACAATGTAACGTTACTAGTAGTAGTAGTAGGAAAAAAACGAGCTAGAAATTGGTAGTATTAAATCTCTTGGCCAGCGTGGAATGTCGAGGATTTTAAGAAGTTTTACGCTGAGAAATTGGCTTGTCAGTGTAGGCGCCTCCGCCAAGTTTTATAAAGGGTGGAGTCGCATAGGAAAGTCTCTCTCTCGCATACACCGGCTGTGTGTGTGTGTGTGTGTGTGTGTTCGGCCCTGAAGTTCGACTTTTCCCGTTCATATGAACTTTAAAGTACTTCCATTTTTCTTCTATACGTGACCGAACTTTTACCGAACTGATGGTATTTTGTTTGTTCAACAAAAAACGAACGAATCAAGTATAAATTATGTGTGTGTGTGTGTGTTGTGTATATCTAGCTAGCTATCTGTGCAAGAATTTAGCGATTTTTAAAATACCTGCTACTATTATACATCAAGTTTTTCAAATGTGAGAAACACAAGTAAAAGTATTTTATTTTTAAGCAAAAATGTACCGCTGTTTTTCTATATCAATATTATAGTTATTAATATTGACATTTTAACTATTCCTGCCTATGGTTTTA
>JAGJTL010001381.1:3790249-3811159 GCA_022063505.1 Calosoma granatense
TTAATTACATAATATTTATATAATAATAATACATAAACTACTATATACTGACTATGATTGTATTTTCTCGCTGATAGAATTTTTCTCCCAAGTTTATATGTATGTATGTGTGCGTACATTTCCAGATTTATACACGCTGTTGTTGCAGATGTAGCAAGTAAAATCGATGTTAGGATATTTAAACATATGTATATGAAATATCGTTATGGAACACGAAGACTGTGAGTTCAACATTGAATGTTATACTATACCGATAAACTAAATGATTGGAAAGTATGTTGTGTGTGTGTGTGTGTGTGCGCGCGCGCGCTCTCTCTCTCTCTGTGTGTTGTACGAAATATTTATGAATCTTGTAAACATCTTCTTCAAACGTCACGCACGCGGTACGCCTGCAGCTGCGCATGTCGGAGCATGCAATTATCTTTTATTCATAGAACAAAAGGCCTGACGACTTTCTGAATTTACAACTCAATTGGAAACGATCACGTGACCGGACGAATGTCAATCAGGTGACACGAGTAACCACTAACACCAACACCACCAACGCCCAAACGTTTAACTGAGAAACAGTTGCCAACACACACACACATACACATACTCGTCCAGACTTGATCGCTATCATATGCTAAACAAATGAACGGATTGCGTTTTTAAAATGCTGTAAAAATCCAAGTAACCGTAGAGTGAACGATCGGCACACGTTTTACCGTTGACTAGATATGAATTATTGAACAATAAAAATAATACGGTCGAGCGATTGTCGATATCAAAATACCTGTGTTTCAATGTTAGATTTAGATTAGAACCGGCACGTTTACAGTTAGTTACAGTTACGTTTCAACTGCTAATCTGATTAACAGGGATACATTATACATTGTATTATAAGTTATATTGTTAATTGTGCGTTGGTTTTATTTTTTATATACTCGTGATGAGAAACTATTAAACGAATAGTTGTTGTACAAAGAACAGATGTAAAATATTCTCTCTATAAAGATAGTTTTAAATTTACTGCAAATTCTAACATGAACTTCCCACACTTAATCTACAACTACAAGCACCTGTCTATTTATAATTTCATTTTAATTATTTCTCTTTCAATTAAGTAAAAATGTACAGCATTTAAATTATTTCAAGGGAATGTAAAAAAAGTACTTAGTCATTAGTAAGTACAACTGAAACATTTTATCTAGGCGGGAAGTGGTGCATAATTGCTATACAATACAATAGAATAGAATTCCAACATACCAACCTGGTATTTAACAGGAAAACTCGATACATATTTAACCAACAGTGACCAATAAAAATACCGTACTAATTATACGATTCTATTTACATACAAGTCGTCGGTATACAAAATATCCGTTACCGTCACAGTAGATAGAAAATAAAGCAGAGTGCATTTTCCGTCAACGAGTCAAAGTGTTGTATCAATGTTAAAGAATCTAACGCTTCGTTAACAAAATTCTTTTTCATATGAGAGACAGTATCAGTGCTAGAAACAACTGTAAATTGCATCATAAATTGTTGAGTAGCTGGCGGGTGCGTTCAGTCAGCTGACAGAGTCGGGCTGAGAGTTGCCTGCAACAACAAGTCAGCGAGCACTGCATCGAGTACAACATTGCTGAGAGAGTTGCGCTGTAATTACTAGAGACACCAGGCTGTGCGCGCCAAGGTTCAGTTCCTAGTCCGATACGGGTCAAGTCTTTCCACAATAACTCATTCCAGGTGATCCGAGAAACACGGCACGCCGAGTCTCCTCGCGCGTCCAGATAAATCAAAATAATGCAGGACTCTGCTCTCCTCTTCGGCACGAATATATCAATAAAATGAACGGAGAGGGTGGTGCTGGCGCGTGCACGAATTTCCAGACCGTATATTCAACGCAACCGGACACTCACAACAACCATAACCATAACGATAACGATTCAACCGTCTGTCTTATCGCAACAAGTAATTGCACGAAGTCCAATTCCGGTCATTTCAAAAAAACCTCAAATTACTTTCCGATGATTTATAAACTGGAACGTAAAGTACGCAATTAAAGAGTTACTGAAGGCCAATGCCAGTGCTAAATATTTCACATAGTCTGTGCTTGTAAATTATACTCGTAATTATATCAGATCAGAAGGAATTATAGTCAGTGATGATATTGTCCATTATCATTTAATTAAAAATTCACCACAGCAGGCAATGGATATGTTACTATAAAGTGTATTTCATAAACTATGTGTGCAAGTGTAAAAGTATTGGTTAGCGACACTTCTCACACATATGAATGTGCTCGCTCTTTAGAAATAGATTCGATTACAAGTTCTTCTGTGTGGATCAATGGCTAGTGTTTGTTTGATTCATAATATTTCTTTGTGTGACGGGGAAGTGATGTCATCAGGTCTGAAGAACTAACACCTCTGTTTGGTGGTTGGCGATATGAATCAGCACGGGGCAAGTGTACAGTGAGACGTTGGAGAACTGAGAGCAGAGCTTGGCTGCATGAAACTCGGTTTGACTTAGAAACACGGCTGTTTCTATCGAATTAATCTAACTGGCAATAACTCACGGGCCAGTATCAAAGAGCGGTCCGCCCAGATAGCTCACCCGGGCCCGTTCACAGATAACTTAAACCAGCTTTCAAGTTTCACGGCTCTCGACTTTGCGGCTTGTATAACCCGGAATACACTACTATGGCATCTCACACCACCACCACCACCAACACCAGCACCTCCCAACATCCAAGCACTGCATCCATGCAGGCGACTACGAACCGACGAATTGCGAGATTTTTCCTTCTAGATGAAAGGAATTTTATTTTAAACTTTCCTCTTTCTTTCTTTCTTTTACATACTTCCTCTCTTTTACGCTACGCTATGCAGCGCTGTGCTGCATCACGTTCCAGATATGAACTTTTTTATGAACGGCAAACGACCCACTCGCCATCCGACGTAATGGAAACTGTAAAACATATAACGAAATAAGTGATTCAAATGAAAATCCCATAACATAGGAATTTGCATAATACTGTCATTTTGTACCTTTATTACGCGGTACATAAGGTGTGCAAAAACCGCTCATAACCACTCTCAGGTCGGTTCCACAATTCTCTACGCTGTTATTATTCTATACCATACCATCCAGATATTTTGCTCTTCATGAGAAAATATATATATTATCATCATTTATCAACTAAATAAGTCAAATATCCGTTTGCACTCTATGATTTTATTATAATGTAATCTGTTTAAATCTTTGTGGTGAAATGTGACAGTTGCTTTAACTGAATGTTGTCAACTTGTATAAACAAATAACTTGACATTTCAGTTAAATTCGTGTACCGCATAAATGTATGGTAATATCTTTAGACGGTGGTACCGAAGTTTCTGTTTGCTGTGCAACTCAGGGTACAACCGCAAAAGTGCAGCTACGTGTGTTGATTTATGTAAAGCTGTAAATGATCGATTAATCTAGTTTTGCATCGCACATGTTGGCTTATATAAATTACGGATTTGTGACGGAGCACCGAGTCGTTTATAGTAGGAGGTGCAGAAGCCACGGCAATTACTGTTATTAAGGGTAATTGCAAAAATCCGAATATCAGCTTGTCTTACTAACCATATATTCAGCGACGAACACTTGAAAAAATCTAACCTCTAATCAAATTAATAATTCCTAGACCATATATATTTAGTATGCGGAATAATATATTTATTAAATACTTTATTCGCGAGATTCAAATAGTATTACAAGAACATTCTTTATCTGTTGAATGTTTCATTACATTTCGTTTATGAACAATAAGTTAATTGTACATTTGGATCGTGCAATTTTTTACGCTGTTTAAATAAACTTTGTATCAATTGCAAGGTCAGTGAAAAAATCTTATTCAAGGTTGGATAAAAAGTCTTTAAAAAGAACAATTAAACGTGAAACAATAATCCGCTGTGTTCAAATGTTCGGTCAGGTTTCTATAACGAAGCTCGTTGTTGCACGTCAGATTGTTTTAACGTTGAATCGAGTGCTCGGCCGAGTGAACACCGAATATAATATGTATAGATGAAAATCTCTGATAATTATTGTAGCCAAGTCATTCGATTGGTAATTGGTGTTTATAAGATATTTCTTTTCGTACAGGTCAGAGCACAAACGGCTGGATGTTCCAATCAGTTGACGGGGATCTACATGATTGTCATAAATCAAAACTATCCTAATTCATTTCGGTACAAAATTGTAAGTGTTACATCATTATTTGTCTGTTTCTAAATATGTACATTTTATCTAAAATTACTAGAGTAAATTCTGTAAATAATAGTCAGATTCTAGAGTTGTTTATACAATGTTTAATTATGACTGTTTGGTTTTGAATTTATGACACATAACGGTTATAACATTTGTAGTATTGCCTCGTGTGTGTGCGTATGTTTGGTGTGTTCTGATAAATATGTGGGCGGTCGGTTCGTTCGGATTGTTACTCCCTATCGTGACCGGCGCGTGACATGATACAGTTTAATTTTCATGGCGAACATTACTAATGAGACTAGTTTGATATTTAATTAAGCCTTAATCGATTACGTCCGTGATTACGGGCGTGTGTTTGGATCACTGTCATTTGTCATTTGTAAGCGAGTCTTTGCATCCTCTCTCAGTTGTTCCATGCCACGGGGACGTCTTGTCTTGTCTAAATCGGATCGTATGTGAGTGTGTCTTAGCTGAACGGATTAGTACACACTCTGTATCTAATTTCATGTGAATTTAGTTTTAGATACGTCAGTATAATATAGGTTAACACAGGATTTGTGTGTATAAATAATTCTCTTAATATATAAACCTACTGATATATACAACCAGTTTGTTCCATGAGATATTTTATGAATATTCCTCTAATAGTTTGAAACGATTAACTGAATAAATATAATAAATTGTAGCATTTGTTTCTTCACCGGGTTACGGTACCGTATATTGTGTGCATATGCATAGGAGATAACGTGTCATAATTTTAAATTCATAAGTCCCTACAGGAAATTGCTGCGGTCATAAATGTTAAAAGCTTTACAGAAATAATCTAAATCAAATATCAGGATTCTAGTAGCATAGTAGTTCGTTTAATGAATTTCCCCCATACAACATACATACATACATACATACAGAGTGTATATATGTATGTATGTGTGTATAGGTTGTCGATAGGTCGGTTCGTAGGTTCGGGTTCGGTTCAGTTATTTCTGAAACAATGATTTGTTTCGACCGCGTATCGTGCTTATTCAAATAGCAGCGCAAAATAGATGACTTTTATTTAAAATTTCCACGCAGATAAAAGCCCCGAAGCAGTGTAATATTTCATACTTTCCAACAACCCGGCCGAGCACGGACGAGCAGAAATAAAAGAGCTAATATTTTATGCAAACAATTGGGCTGTGTGCTCTCTCGCAACAGGCACAAAAATGCATAAATACAGATTGGAAAACTGTAAAAAAAAAACATATACACACATACATACACACATATATAGATATATAGTTATATAGATATAGATATATAGTCAACGTAGCACAGCCAAACAGTACTGAAATTATTCAACCCCGGACCACGATTCAAAAGATGTGTAATTGAAAACCCAGTGCCTAGCAAGATGAATCACTTCTCCACAATGTGAAATGAACGATGAGAAAATCTCTATTTCTCTTGATAATTTGCTTCAAAATATTGTAGAATGAAGAAATGCTTTTTCAATCTGTTAATTTAAGTTTTGTTATTTTATCTCAGTTTCATAAACAGGACAAATTGCAAAGAGTAATTCATTTTACAGCATGTAGATGTGATCAGTTTTTTTGGACATTTCATTTGATTTATTTTTTATATTTTACTTTCAAGTACAATATATTCATTTTATTTTATCTCTATTTTCCATTAAAACAGAGTCACTATACTATGTTGTTATGTAATGAAAACAAAACAGATAAGATTTGCTTGCAAGTATTTCTAAGAAACTGCAAACAACGTTGCGAATTTTAAAACATCTAGTACACAGCAAAGTATAAAAACATTTATTTTCCTTTTCCGGCTTAGGAGTTCGCTGTGGAACATTAAATAATTTGTCCCAAACAGCATTATCATATCCGTTATGAAATAATGAATTGTAGCAAACACAAAGCGTTCTTCGTATAGTACAGCATAGTATACACACATACAGAGGGACTGTTACATGGAGCCAAACAGAGAACGTAGTTTGTATTTATTTCCGTTGGCCGTGTTTAAAAACCGTCATAAAATGGTCCCGGTGAGATTGCGCGGAGCCGAGCGTAGAGCATTCATGAATAAGAAACACAAATACAAGATTCACAAGATATGGAAAGGTTCGTGCTGAAAGTTTCCCGTGCCCAGGGCCCCCGTCATAATGCAGGTTTATTTGATTAGGTTAGTTTTCTATCCTTTGCGCGGCGTTGCACAAACAAAAGCCGATGCCGAAGTTCGGTTGGCGAGCTCAGGTTTGGCTGCCTGTGCTGGTGCTGCTGGTGGCTGTTGCTATTTGCCATTCAGCTTTGTGTCCGGTGTGCCACATATGCCAGTGTACAGGACCGGAATAACGATTATCATAACTTTACCTTCATTTTATACCAATGTTCCTCGCATAAACAGTAATGGTTCTGTTTTAAACATTCATATACATCGGGCTCAGATTCAAAAATATTCGGAACACTGCTGCTATACTTTGATCTTATGTAGAACTTCTCTAGATACTTCCGATAGAATTCAGTGCATTTACATAATAACAGGGATTTCCATATATAACTTAAAATATTTTCAAAGTTCCAACAGTGCTACGCTAACATATAGATATCGTTAACTAATAATGATGATTATTAGTAACACTTGAATGAGAAATAATAATAATTTAAACATTATATCGAAAATATATTTTTTTCAATTAACAATTTATTATTATTCTACATTGATTATGTTTTTAATAATGTTTCAATCCATATATTTAACAATTTATGCATATATAATATTTGTTAATATGTATATATACTGGTGATATAAATATTTAATTACAGTATTTTTTAAGTTTATAATATCTTTAATTAGATATTTAAATGTGCACTTTTTACTAATCTCATTCATTAAATGACAAATTAATGTCCTGCTACTTATTTTATGTTAGCCATTTATTTATTTAGTCTTTTTGATAATTAAAATTTAATATACAATATTAAATATGTTTCTTCTGACTACACTTCACTACAGGTATATGGAATGTGTCATATAATTTTATGGGATTCATTAATAAGTTTACGATATATGTATTTGCTATAAAATTTATTTAACAATTTTAATATTCTCAAACAGTAATGATATATCATTTCATTTATATTTGAGTTTTAGAGCCATTATCTGATATTATTGAAAAATAAATATTTTTTAAATTGCGAGGAGAAGTTTGCTCTGTTAAATTAAAATATTTAAAATTTAAGAATCTGTTCTTTTCGCAATGAATTGTAATCTGTACTCGGGTCTACAAGTTAAATTGAACTTTGTATTTCATTTCTCCATAGTGTTTAAATTTGCATAACAGTATTGCTAGACAAGCTTGTACGATGAAAATATTGAATTCTATTTTCCTTGATTACTTTACTTTTTTTCCTTGATGCACCTGAGTACGTGCCTGGTGTAGAGTCCGGTTATTCTAGATCACATCTTCGGTACGTTCGTTTGTACGTATGTACCTACAGTGTGTACATGCAGAAGTAACGTTGTTCCTCCTTGTAGACCAGTGTGTATACTCGATGCCACTGGTGTCTAGGTGCTGCATACGGTGGTTAGGAAGCATCTGTCCAACACGACAAGGGCTCGTGTTTGCACAAGGGTTATGTACCCCCCTCCCGTCCGCCCCACTGTTACTCGTCTCTCTGCTGTTCGTCTGTCGTCGCTTCTCTAACACGTGATTTCACAGGATTTCAATGTGACTGTATGTCGAGAAATTCAATTATAATTTCAATTGCTTCAGCGCAGATCTGAATTGCACCAGTTCTAACTGGAAATTCGACGATCAACAAATGGGAACTGTCATAAAATGTTCGACATTTACATGACGGTTTTAGTAAAGTTTGAAAGCTGAGAATTATTCATGTAAATCTAAAAGAAATCAAGAATATTTCAAGTCAATAAATGTATAATAATCTTTTATATTATATGTACACTAAATAATTTTATACTTATTGTGAATAATGTAATATAAATCTATATTTAATTGTTACGATATATCTATTGCCTTCATGTTAAGTTATTTAATGTACAAATTTTATATTCGTATGTTTCATTAGAAACTTAACACGTAGAACAGTGTTACATGTTTTTATAATGATTGTTCAGTGTACGAGTATATGTTGACGGCTTCATTAGGTGTCGGCCTGTCTGTGTACAAGTATCACATGTTCATTTACCTTGCTGTGCTCGTTGTTTCTCGATTCTCACGTCATGCTGTACCGAGGAACATAATCATCAACGAATTATTGTTAATTATCAATTCTCCATGTTGTTGTTCGCATTCACATCGGACAAATTCATTATTAATTGCTTAGGTCAGTGACGCAAGTACATAACAGTGCATGACGTGGCCTCTTATATATATTATAACATAATCATTTACTAACCATCATACATATATATACACACACGCATATATGTGTGTGTATGTGTGTACAGCCTACAGAATGTGATATATAAAATAAAATTAACTCCAATTATTATGCCTTGTACTCGGGGTACTTTGTCTTATGACCAAATTATTATGAAATTTGGCCATTAAAAACCATTTAAATCATCATTTTAATCTTCGATCCGGATAGAGAGAAGATGACTGTCGAATATAGAAGTATATCTCACTAGGTCCAATTCTCAATAGTAAACATGTTTCTAATACCAATAATTCCCATAGGAAATTATGTTAGAATAATATATTTTGAGAAACGAGTTGTTTAAAGATAAAGAACAACTTATTTAGTAAAAATGAAGAATTTCATTTTATTTAAATTGATAGTTAATAACTACCAGTTACGTATAGCTAATGTTTGATTCATGATTCTATGAGAATTTGGTTTTTTGAGAATTTGTACTATTGAACTAAAATTTAGTATGGAATAGACGGTGAACTAACTTCTATGGCAAGGCTGGTTTCATACGTAAATGGTTTAGTTTTTGTAATGGGACCCCGTGAACGTTGTGTACCATTTTTGCCTTGAGCAACTGAGGCAATTTTCGAATTATTTTTCCATCAGATGTATTAGATGAATGTGTGTGTGCGCGGACCTTTTAAATTTCTTTCTGTTAAAAGTTGATGGGTTGGTTCGGTGGTTATGGTTCTCTATAGATCACCCTCTCCGTCATACACTACGGTTTCACACAGGGCAAAAATTGAACTCCCTAAATGCTTATTTAAATGCACCCTCGTTCATAGTTTGTGCGATAATTACCGGGTTGCGGAAAGTGTGGCTTAGTGGAATTTTTAATGGAATAAGTTCCGCGTACCACCATAAGAAATAATATTAATGCTCCAATGAGCTTCATAAAGTCTCATTGCTACTTTGTGATCTATGCGAGAAAAAAACTATTGACCGTTAATAAACTCATTTAGATTCTCAATTAAATTTCTTTATCACATTTTTCACAGGACTATGTTGGTGTAATATTTATTTAATCCAGTATTTTATCCAAATCTCAACTAATATATATTTTATTTTATTACTTCATTCATTTTGACTAAGTGTTAGCAAATGTATTTGAAAAAACCTGCACTAGTAATATCTTTACGGTAATAAACAGAAGTGAAATAAGAATCTTCTGAGAGAGTGTTTCTCAAATATTTATATAAAAAAACACTGTATTATCTGATTGTATATTCGCCAGCTACAAAGTAGGAAATAAGACTGGCATTGAGAGAGAAAACAATACATATACATGGGCGTCGACGTTGAAAATTTTCCAAACACTTTGGGGATATAAAACTTTAGATTTTCAAATGTAAATTTGTTAAATATGAAGCATGTATAGTGATTTTGTGAATTGTTATATGCATATGTTGCAGTTAAAGTAAAGTAATAGTAAATTTTGTTGTTGAAACTGTTTGTATCGCCGGCAATGCCAATTCTAGTTGATAGAAGAGTTGAGGTAAAGTCACGTAGTATCTGACCAAGTGAGTTGCCCCGGTCCACTAGCTACACCGCATGAAGACGTGCACGAGACCTCTTTTTGCCAGCAAGCGAACAGTCACAGTTGACCAGTGTAGGTTGACGTTGGTTGTTGGTTCCATTTCAGGTGCAATGACCACGGATTTTTACTGCTGTCACGCTTAAAATATTTATTTGCAGCTCAACCTTTACACAAGTTGATCCGTGAACAAACGATTTCTGTTCTCAACTTTTAAATGTGAATAATTTGAGAAAATTGAAAAGATAAAAGCATGAAATATCTGTGAAATATATATATACATAATTTACCGTAGCACGCAGTTATCCACTCGGCTGCGATGTTTAATTACTACAGGAGAAATAAAAATGTTAATAACGGCAGAACTGAGTCGACTGTTTCCACGGAACAATGAATGTTTTAACAACTGTCAATTAAAAGCGACTGGTAAAAAGGTAATTGAATATGTATGTCATGGATCGGTGGAACAATAACAACATCATATCTGCTATTTACAAATACAGTACTACATATTTACACTATACTATAGTATTAGAACATATTTATTAACATAATGTGAATAATAAATGCAGTCATTAATATTCAATATGAAAGCGTATGTGAACATATTGATCTGTACATTCACTTGTCGATATATCTTAAGTGCTTAGTATATTTGCAAAATACAGTACACGCCATGAGAAAGGTGAGATATATTAATATTCAAAGCACACTAGACTTTCAATGTAAAAATAGTAAAAAAAAAAAAGAAATATTGATACAATGCCCGTACCGAAAATGTGTTTTCGCAAATATTTTACCTCGTACGATCTTCGTGTTTATACAAATATACATTTTGCGCGTATTTCATGTTTATATAAGATGATTTTCACGTAGCCTTTGATCATGCCGCGCGAATCTTAAAACCGAGAGTGTTTTAATTATGTATGGCGCCACATATTTACGTTACAGTCTATTGGTGTGATAGGTGTTTACATGTACAACGTATAGTATCGATTCTCTATATAAACGTACTGCTTCTGAATATTCCAACAGTCAAGGCTGTTTCCTCTGTATGTATGTATAAGCACAGAATGTTTCAAACTTGAACTTGAATTATTAATAAATGATTTTTTTATTGACTATGAACGGTTTTATACAGACTGATGTAATGCATACGAATTAATGGACTAGCAAGTTTGGTTTATTTGTTATAATAATTTAATACTGATTTTTTACTTGTGCTGTATAAATTTATTTCAGAAGTAATTAATTATACCAGATGACAAGTATTAACAAAGTTTATAATTATTTTTATAGAATAATACATTACATATTTATAAATTGAAAGATATGAATAATAATCATTAATTTTAAGTAAAATTTAAATGATTTCAAGGATAAAACAAGGACTTTATTGAGAAGAATAGGGTAATAGTCATTCATTTTTACTTGTAACCATGGAAAAACAGAAAAATAGATTATGTAATGATTTTACACATGTAGCTACGTGTTTATTTGTGTTTAGATTAAGAAATCGTAGTTTTATGTTGTTGAAGTAAATATTTATGCTACAAGTCAAGTTATTGCTTATAACCGATAGATAGCCAGTCTCTGATGTATCGGTTCAATTAAATTTAGAAGCGAAATTTCCACCGTCAGCGAATTTAAATTAATAAATATTTACGTTACCGATCGGTACGTGTGAAGCCATGTGTTATTTATGAAATATTGATTTTCCTAGCATTTTCCTTATATTATATATTATAGGTTAATGTATAATACAATCAGATTATTTCTAATTCAGGATTCTTATATAAAATATCGATTTATTAATGTCGTAATATGTATTGTCATTGTTTTTATGTGTCATTATCAGAAGTCATAACACTTTTTATAGTAAAAGTCAAACACGTGTCTGTGAAACAGTGACTAAACACGCAATTGATTTCACTGGTACCCGCGGTAGTTCATTTCTTTTCCAACGCAGTTGGCAGCCATGTGCAACTGTGTGTATGTAATGTGTGTATAGAGTAAGGTGCACGTCGTTCCGCTTTTTCAACAATCATTCAACGATACCTAGAATAGAACATGCATTTTACATTTATGTTTAAATTTAAAAGTACTTTTTTCTACACAAAAACACTTTCGTGTTTAGCGAAAGTTCATGTTCTGAAACTACTCGAATGAATGTCATATTAACATAACAGGAAATAGGGATAGTGGAAGTAAATAAAAGAAATATTAAAATATTTTTCTAAATAATCAGATTATATAACTTTTAATATTATTGTACAGATATACATATGTATTTCTAGGTAAATTGGTTTTTAATAAACATGCATAATTGTATGAACTTGGCCGGAAATGTAAGTAAATAAAATAAACTGAATACATGGCGTAGACGTTGTTCACAACGACGCACCAATGTTAACATCCAATTTTCTAGCAATGAAACCCGGTGAATCTATACGTTTACCGGTCGGTTAGAGATGGTAACTGCTGTCACGGACACCTTTGCACAAAGCCCCGGTTGCATTGTGTGCGAAGGAAACTATTTGTCCAGCGACCTGGACCAAGTTATAACAGTGTCATGCCTTCCTTCCTATTCCATTGTGACAATGTCTGCATCGGCCAGGAGATTTCGTATATACCCAACTGGCTGAATGGACGCGTTACACTTTGGTATTTTTCTGTGTTTGTCTGTCAGTGGGTCGGGGGGGGGGTTATAACGTGTGCAATTCTTTGTTAAATTTGTCACCTTGATGTTTAGGATAATAATATTGCATTGCATACCTAACACATAGCAGCAGAATGTTTTGTGTTGTCAGATTATAGACGCCTTTGGTGGTTCGCCGTGTTTCTAACATAACGAGCGCACCGCTTTTTTTCCCCCTGAATATAATCCCAAATGCGAATGTATATTTCTTCTTCCTAGGAGTTTTCTCTGAAAACATAGTTTTTTGTGTTCTGTTAGAAACTCGTCGTGATAGTATACAAGATCGGACAAAAGAATAGATACAGGAAATCATAACTACTAGCTTTACTGATAAATCATAAAGAAATATTAAATATTTGTATTTGGTATCCGGTATGAATAACAAAGGTTATAAACAGCTACATTTCTAAAGCAATAAAGTTTTTATAGTTTTATGTAACAAATAGATGATTAACTATAGTTTTTATTTCACCTTACTCTTTGTGGCTTGGCAATAGAATTTAAACATTGAATGTTATTTAACATTGTGTAAATGTACGGAAAGGTATTGTATGTTACATAGATGATTGTGGTGTAATACAAATGTAGGTAGGGTAGGTACAGGATCTTTCTTTCATTGTGGTCGAGCCCGATATATACATATCTATATATAGTACACTCGCATATATACATACATATGTACATATACATATTGTGTACAGTTCTCTAACAGTGGATTTATTGTATTTTAAGCCCCGCCCGCCTAAGGGGGGCAACTAGTACAGGTCACGTCATTCTTGTTGCGTTCACGGGGCGGTTTTTGCTTTTCTCATTTGTCCGATACGCCCCTGGTGTTATTCGACAGATGAAAGGGCTCTATCAATGTGCAGGAAATGCTAGACTGTAATAAAGTACAGCCCAGAAAAACACACAGAGAAACATACTGCCTGCATACTACCAATTGTTAGAGTTGTTTCGTACTTTTCTTTTTTCCATTGAATTTTTCACTCCGTTTGTTTCATGACGCCGCTTTCCGTTCTACATGTAGTTAAAGTGCAATTTTCATCAAAATATGGTCATTCATGCATTAAGCTTGCTTGTTTTGTTTCAAATATCAAGATCTAACGTAATTTTATATGACAATTTGGAAAATACTATAAAAAATGCCACATGTAATTTATTCTAAATTAAATACGTAATCGATTTATGTTGTGTCATAAAAATTTTCGAATAAATACATAAAAAGCTATGTTTCAAGTAATATTTTATACAATTGCATATTAATGTTTATGTTATTGAATGTGAATTATGTAAACTGTACTGTAAAGGTATTGTACAGCGGACTAATATCTATTAGGATCGCATGTTTTCATTGGGTAATTGATACGGACCATTGGGTGTTTCATGCAAAATACGGAATAGTTAAATAAGTGTGTGAAACGGCATTTTCCTTTTTGTCGTTATGCAAATGTTGCGTGTGCTTAAATGGCATCAGCATATATTTAAGTACATACATACATTGTATTAACATATACCGAAGTTTTCTATGCTGATATATGCAAAGATTTGACACTGGTAAATTTATGTATATATGTTCAAACAGGCCTATAGAATCAGCATTTAAATGATTAGGGTACGGATTTAGCAAATTTTATGAAACAGCAGTTTTTCATATGGTATATTCGTGTACTACCTTTCATAATGTAAAGTACCACTGGTTGAGAACCATACTATATTTGGAAACAGTGTTTCTGTGTAAATTATATTTCAATAATTATTCTTAATAATGTAATTAATTTAACTCTAGAAGAAATATATAATAGCTTGACAAAAAATACAACGTGAAAACAAATATGGAATTAAATTATAATTGAATAAATGAATAGATTTAAATAATATTTAGTATATAAAACACATGATATATGTAGAGACGTGACCTTGTACACATGTACACATGTACATACATATGTGTATAATATTGTTAAATATAACTGCATTGCACTTGATCTATGGGTATATATGGAAGAGGGCGTCATACCATGTATATATGATAACATTCGCTCTTTCAGACACGGTCCGAGATTTAATACGAGCTTTAATTAAAATTTTAAATGAAGTTCCCATCGGCACATTGCTGTTATTTAAAATCGAAACCAATACGGACAGATGACAGCAGGAAAAAATGACACAGAATATATTAATTTTCAATCAGGTTTTTTATTTTGAAATGTTTATCTATTTTATATGCAAATATAGTATAAAAAGTAAATTTCCATAAATTTCTGACTGTTTTTATTATCGTTAAATTAATAGATTTAGTTTTTAATTGATTTTTTAAATTACTTGAGAAAATAAATGGATATAGCCGGTCAATCAAATGTTATTGATATGCTGATTTGTAATACATATTTGCTTAATGATGTATGTAAAAACCACACAAGAAGTATATCTATATACGACTATAGATGTTTTATTTATTTATTACTTTTTAAATTAATGGATAGAGCAATTAAATTGTAGTTTTATTTATTACTGTAAACTATAATATCATATACATTGATACATCCTATATGTTTTTACTTAAAGCAATGACCTGAATTTTGAACTTTAGTACCTAGATTAAATGCAGGTATACATTAGTTTATACTTTAGATATTTTATAATATAAATATTCAATTGAATTGTGTGTGCATTTACATCTAATCTAAATAATTTATTCTGTGAATGATTTTAAATAGCAAAGAAAATATCGTATAACAACCATTCTAGAACTAATTATTTGTGACTTGAGTTTAGCTTTGCATTCTATGAAATCTGTCGATTAGCTAAGGTAGATTTTAGAGTGTAGTGAAACGAATTCGTATACGGAACACCTGTAAAATGTTGTATTTCCCATGACCTATATGAAACTTCGTACCTGTTACATACAACTATACATACCTACATATATATGTGTATAGTATTTAAACATGAATGAACAGTGTGTCCAGAGAAGGAATGAATGAACTAACGTCCACCATTTACTACTATACAAGTCTATCTACATCCGGTCAGTTTTCACTCACATAAGTCACAGTGAATAAAGATTTGTATAGAATTCAGTTTCTTCTGACTGCGATGCTTTAGCCACAAGGTCGGTGGTATTTAGTTAGCACAATAGTAAGGTTTATAAATGACCTGTCAACCAGTGATACTATGACTCTCCTCTATATAGCTTTTATAATAGAAAATTTGTCTGTTCATTTATAATAATTATAACACATATATACGAATTCTTGTTTGTTTTTTCTTCTTTTAATATCAATAAAATAAATTAATAACAATGATGATATAAATATAGTTTAAGACTATGTTTTAGAATAAGATTTAATACATTAACTGCCGAGCCGAATTTTATAAAGGAAAGATCCATTATGATAGTGTGTTAAATAATATTAATGTAATATATCTATTTTCCATTAACAGTATATTTTTATTTTTTATATGTAAACAAATATAAGAATTTCAATTATTCGATTATAATAGTTTTCCCTTTCATTCTATATGAAAATATATAGATATGTCATATAGATGACATATGGTAAATATATGTACATAAATCTTTTTGAATTACACGGATTGCAATTATTGATTCGCATTCACACAGACAGGCTGACACACGGGCATTGACACATTGCATTAAAGTGTATGATGATATTTTGCAAAAAGCATATAGAAAGCTACATTAGCATATACAAACGTGTAGAGGGGGAGCTGGGGAGCTGGGGAGCGGGAGCGATACGCTGACGATATGCTGACAAAAACTCGTACATTACAAAAATGTTCACAGGGAATTTTATCAGCACGACAAAAAGGTAATAACGAGCCTACCCTGCTGTAATCAAATTAAAAAGTCCATTTGGAAATCGTAATAAACGAACAAAAATGTTCGGATGTGTAACGGTAACCCATAAACTCTGACTTAATCTAATACGACCGGTGGCGTATTAACAACACGCCGAAACTACACCCCACTCTGCCGCTAAAAGCATCATACGGAAAAATAACCAAAATAACGGGCGTATTCCTACATAACTGCGTTACACCATATCGACAATTTGTCCATATAACAGATAATTTTTACAATGCATACAGGGACGCATGCAGGGGGACAGTGTGCCCCGGAAGATTTGACAATTTAAACTAAATTTTGATTATTTTTATGAGGCAAATAACAGTTAATATTTTTTTATATAACTCGAAATTGATTAATGATTGTTAAAAGTATCTGTTTTAGAGAGCAAATAAAATATCTGACCGCCCTCGTGTAATATTTATGTGTACGTCCCTGTACATATATGAACATTAAAAGTATTGTTGTGATGCTAAATCCTTGTATTATTTATTTTATAGCAGTGTATGTACATTTTTGTAATTATGTATGATGAGTGATTGTTTATTTAAGTATAAACCAGAAAAATAGACAACATGAAAGCTAGTTTTCAGTTAGTTTATTTTACTACTGTGAGTGCAGTTTAATGTCAAAAATTACATAAACCTTTTAGTTGACAATCAACATGAATATTCCAACTGCTTAGCAATTATAACAACCATATACAGTGTTAGCAGAAGGCAATTATCATACACGTATGTGTGTGTGTGCTGGTGTTATAGATCATTTTTTGATCAACACTCAACTGCTATTGCTATTTGTTAGTTGGTTCGTTACTGAAACATCATTATACAATCTGAAATTCAGCACATGCTCGTTTTGACAATGGATATTATTTATTTTTCGTGGAACGAGGCACCGCACGGTGCGGCTTGCAATATGGCCAGGTAGGATGAAAATTCATATTTCTTCTGATGATGATATATGGTCAAGTTTATGTTATGCGCCGCAGCCTGGGACGCTTGTGTGTGCTTGATTGCAAGAACAAAGCACCAGTGTCAGGTGAATGAGCAGTTCGGTTAGCGTGGTGCTCGGTGACCGTGTAACCGACAGTGATGCCGCACTACTCACTCCGTGGTCACTCTCTGTGGTCACTACTGGTCACTGCCGCCTGGTGACATCTTTCGGTTAACGACACTAGTAGCTCTAGTACTAGTAGTAACTTTGATTAAGCAGATTGTGGTTAACTAACCAGCCAAATACATTAAACGTTTTGTATTTTGTAAATAACCAAATGAAGAATAAACCCGGGATATAAAATAACAAACTATTTTAAGTTTAAGAAATAATATTTAACTAAGAAAACCTCTACTTTTATTCAGATGTATACGATGTTATATTTTTGTTATATGTTAAAAACACTATCATCATAATCATACAATATTAGCTATTTATATTCTATGAGGAAATTAGGGCAACATTTCTTCAGAATGAAGTAGATTAACTTTGTCTGGGACGACGGAAGTACCTACGTACAGTGGGAGAGTGAAATTGGCTAGCCCGGAGGTGACAGATGAGGGGCCGAGTGAACGAACGGAACGTTTCATCACATTCAGGTATTCATCGGGAGTAAGGAGGATCTTTCTACACTCCGTCAGTATTCTAATGAAACAGGCGTCCCCGTCCAATACCCCTGGTGTAACACGGGACAGAGAGGGGAGACAGAGGAGAAAGAATACATTTCGTTTCTTCTCGTCTGTACAGAAGCGCGACGACGACGACGACGCGAATTATGCAAATGAATCGCCTATCTGGCCATCTGCCGTGTGAAAATTCACAGTCGAAGAAATGCATCGCCAGCCTTTCCGATAAATAAAGTGCTTGTTGCGTACAAAGTAGTAAGCCACAACCATCCAAACCCAGCGCTCGTTTAATGCAGATTAAAAAAAGATAACTCCAGTCGCCCTCTCTAGCCTCTCGAAAAGAATTAATCTTTCTCTCGGTGCCATGAAATATTCATATTTTTTGGATTTTCTCTGTGGCTTTAAATAATTCTGTTTATTTTAATCTGGCTGATGATAAAAGCTGGTTAATTTTTGCATTTTAAAACCGTCTCTTTGTTATTGTTGTTGTTGTGTGCTTTGGAAATACGTGATGCCCGGCAATATTACAACTTGTAGTCATTGCATGTAAATGATTAATTATATAAATATTTAATAAAGCTGAATTTTTCTTCCTCGCTGGTACGTAATTAGAAAATATACATAAATTAGATTTTCAAATACAGTTCCAGCTCTCAGATATTCGGTATTATAAATTCCGCGGGCGAATCGGCTCCTCGTACTGCATTTTTCATGCAAGAGATTCGCTTTTAATATACCTGGTGATTTATATTTACTTACTCAAGTAAGTATGAATAGCGGATATTTACATACTTTTCTATATAGACAAAATATATTTACATTCTATATATATTTCAGTTTTATTTATCTCACATATTGATTGCCAGAATTGCTGGAATTAATAAATATTGAATTCATGCATTTCCTATATGTGTGTGATTAATGTAAATTCAAATGTTCATCTGTGAATATATCACGGTCGGTGTACACAAATAAAACAGAATGTTATTTGGCAAATGAAACTCTTCACTGCTTGACACACTTAATTAAAATCCCCGGAGTGATATAAAAAAACAGGCAGGTTCATGAAGTTAATTTGAAAAGGCACACAAGGGACATTTGATCGGTCGTGTAACATGCTGTCGCATGAATTGGAAATCCTGAAAAAGGGTTGTCTGTCACGTGCGTGATTAAATCTATGTGTGGAACACGATTTTAAATTATATCAGCAACAAGAATTTTGTACATTCAACTAACAACACTGTAGTACGTTTATAAGTGTAGATATATTTTGTTGCTACATATGTTTTATTATTTTATCCTGCCAGTTGATAAGTTAATATTTTCTAAACACGTGGTGAATACAAGGTGAACTGGATGTGTGGTATGTGACCGCTGTTGGTGTAAAGATAACGAAGCACTGGTGTACTCCTGCGGGGTTAGTAGTCGTGGTTATTCCCGAACATCCAACAGAACATTGGTGGTTCGACGGGAGCGTGTACGCATCCCTCGGGTTTCGTGTTTCTCTAATAGAATTTCCTTGTCTGATATCAGTAAAATAATCAGATCAAATTCTAGTAGATACGTGCTTGTGTTTAGAAAGGATGTCACCGGCAATATTTCAATGTTCAAACATTATGTACATATAGGTACATGTTACATACACTGTCAAAAGCTATTTCAACTAAGCTAATTTCAAATGCTTAAATGGTAAATAGATATTTCAGTTAATTAATGTATTAATATCAAACATAACAACGGATGGAATATTGAGTAAATTTTCAATATATATGTATATTTCCATGCATATTAAATAGCTTCTATACAGATATATAACTGAAAATCCAATCATATGCATACCGTATTATCTGTATAAAGTTAATAATATTTATTTTCAAACGATAATTACAAGATAATTTACATTTTAGCACACGCAGTTTTGTAAATTAAATATAAAATCAATGGTTTTCTATTTAAATAGATTTTATAATATGTATTAAACTTTTAAATATTCTGCATAATTTACTCCTGACTTGTGTTATGATATGAAGATATTTTCAAAAGTATTTCATATTAGGTATAGTTCAGCTAATTATTACGTGATAAAATAAAATTATGAAAACTTTCCTAATTAACACAAGTTGGCTAGAGAATGGTTGTGGTTAGCGGACAGAATGTAGATTTGTCCGTTTATTTTTTAAACAGAAGGTTAACATTACCATTACTATTAATGAAAGGTGCGGTGTTGGTCGACATTAGCAGGCATCACATAGATACGTGATATTGTTTCAGAAACTTTTGTTTTATACGAGAATACTAACTTTTTAATAAAAAAAAGTTTTGATCGCATCCGCAAAGTTTCACCTACAGACAACATTGTTTAGTTATAAGTTGCCGGTAGCGAGAAAGGCCTGCTGGGTAATTTACCTGCTACACGCATACATAAGTATAAACAAAATACAAATACATATACATGTATGTAACATAGGTATATATATATATATAATACTTTCTACTGTTACTTCGTGATAATTCACTAATAA
>JAGJTL010001381.1:3811192-3832421 GCA_022063505.1 Calosoma granatense
TTGGATATTGGAACATATATAAACTAATGCATAAAATATATTTTACCCGGTAAAATATAAAATCATATACTAAAAATAAAAAGCTATTTATAACGTAAAATGTTAAAATGAAACAAGACATTATAAATTCTCCAGAAATAATGGATCTTTATTTATAATTTATTATTGTTACATTAATTCTCTTCTTAGTTAGTTTTATTATATGAGAATACTTTATAACGTCTTGTAACAATTAATATATTTTGCTAATGAAGTTATAATATAAAATACAGGAAGACACACATACATATATTTTATCTAGCCGATGTATACAGAGGCGCAGAGTGTTGTGTGAACACAGTGACTTGTATGAAGTAGAAATGTAGATGAACATGTTCATAGATGTTAGATAGATATGATAATTACTAGTATACGTCATTGTTCAGTCGTCACTTATCAGATCTGATATGACATACAGTCATGTACGTTTTTATTAATTAATACACAATAAATAATGCATCATTAACAAGTCTTTATGATGTTTTATTCATGGTACGTGTTCCGTTCGGTACACCCACAGGAATTTTTGCGTTGTCATGTTGGTGTGACTGATACAAGAACAGACCTCACCCATCACATTTGATTATGGTACATTCCACATGTACAGGCAGTAGTACCACCACCACCAACACGACTAGCACCAGCGTCAAGGCAAAGCAACCCGCCCCTCTATATCTAGACCGCTGTATACCGTTCGTATGTACGCGAGGGAAATTTGCAGCGTTTTCCTTACCTTGCCGTCTGCCACGGCTGGGCATGTTCTTGACTCCCCTGCGTCGTGTGCTCGATACACAGGGCCGGACTTGAAACTTTACTTCAGTTTATCCATGTTTTGCACTATATGAACCATGAGTAAATTTAAAATATTGTAGTAGTCTTTAATATTCTGTAGATTGTTTATAAAATAGATGTTTAACCGAAGCACCTTAATGTTTTATGAGAAACTACATTATAAAACCAAGTTTTTATTGAATATTAAAAATATCTTTTATATCCGACCAAACAAATATTAATAAAACATTCCACTTCCTCAACGCAAATTATGATTCACCGGAAATAGTAATAATAAAAATATTACGTGCTATATTCAGCCACTTGACATTTCATATATTGTTCAAGTATTTCTAAATCTATTTTAAATTTTATTGCTGTTATAAAGTAACGTATATTTTTACTTTATAGTAAATGAATTGAGATTTACAATATTTTATGGAATGAAATATATGCAATAGAGATTCGCTTGTAGCTACAATATATTTCTTCATATTCTATACACGAATATTTGATAACATGTTTCCGCTGGTGAGTAAATACGGTTCTGTACCTCGGCGAGTCTGTTGTCGGCGTTCCGACGACGTTCTCTGGAGAGTTGCGTCTCGGCGCGGACTTCAATGCAATATACGGGATGCAAATCAGCTTGACGAGGGACTTCTTTTGACATACAAAACCGAAAAGGACACGACGATCCCCCATACGACGTGATGTGCGGTTCTTTTCATTTGGGACATTGTTATTCGTCAGTCGTCAGGCAAATGTATTAAACGTCTCATTGTCAACTGATTGTCATTTGTTCCACACACACACACACACACGTACATGTGCAGAATATCAACTCCCTGCATATATAAATGCTAAACGATATTTATTTTTATATTTCCATATCTTGTTCTCACAAGTATTTTTGAAAGAAGTAAATAATATTTTTAAATAAATTGGTAACATATTTATTTCGTAATACAAGTGACTTTTGCATTTTAAAATATGAAATTCCAGTAAGAATATTGCTGTACCAACCATTCTTTAGAAGGATAGTTTTACCTTAAGTCCCCCCACAAGATCGTAAATTTTATTGTCTATGACATGTAATTTATTTAGAAATGCTCCCAAATGATTAATGTTTTCATGCTTAAAGATAAAAATTCTCGAGTTTACTTGGAGGAAAATATTTTAAAAGAAGACAGAATTATTCCATGGTCTGTTGCATTTCAGTAACATTACATTACTGTTCATATTTTAGTATTTCTTCAACAACGGATATTACATTACACACGGGAAAACCGGTTTAATAATTATATTTTAGTCTAGTTTGTATAAAACACATGTCCATGTAGGTTTGTTTATTCTGGAAATATCTTTGCTAAACGAATTACTTTTATGAAACTGTCTAAATTGCGTACCTACATACATGTGCACCCGCACATAAATGAAACGTTGTCAATATTTTAAGCTTAAAGCACACTCATGTTTCAATTTAGCGCAAACGTGACTGAAATAAAATGTCGCCGTCAATAAACAGAGAGGACACACGTCCTGTGTTGTATGTTATCTACGCGTCTATACACATATATGTATATACATATGTGTATGTGTGTGTGTGTGCATGGGTGCTGTCGTTTACGGAACCACTCTGCATTTTATAAAACACGATAATAAAAAGTCGCTCGACGAAACGCTACTTTTGCGTCTTTTCAGTCCGTTTCGTCTTTGTCATGTGCGCACGCACGCATATTCACGTCTCACGGAATATTCCTCTCGTCTCCGCACACACACATACACACCGGGGCACTGGGATGCCGGAGGGTGATGTGGAAGGAATATAGGAAGGAAGAAATGTGCAAAAGTCTGGAGAGTTTCCCGTGACGTCATCACCAGTAGTAGTACGATAGAGAGAACGAGTGAGGGTGAGGAAGAGAGAGAGGTAAACGCGCTCGGTCGAATGAACCTCTGAACATTTCAATGCGCCTGTCTTTATTAATATTATATGATGTCGATTTGAAGAGAGTAAGGTAAAGCTATTTCCTATTTTCGGTTTGCGTCTCTCCTCAACTTGGATTGCATTTGCATGTATATGGAATACGGAATATATAAGGAAATATTCCCAAGCGATGTCGCAGTAGACCAGTGTATGACTTGTTTCATCACGGAGCAGATGAACCAAAAGCTTTAGAGCACCGTCAACACTTTCCATACACAAGCTTCCATCACCTACCTACATACATCGTACATACAAATCTCTTTATTCAGAACACAATCTATCCATATATCTTATTATCAAATAAACAAACAACATCTACTACTGGAATGACTTGAATTGAGAAAATTATTCTCTGAACTGAATGTGAACATAATTTGTCACTATTTCACTTTGTTATCAAATCAGTGAACGTATTTGATGGTGGTGATTTGATGATGTGAATTTAACTGTCGCAAATAGATGATTAAAGGATCGAAAGGGTATAAAACCGTCGGCGGAGTAGAGTGAAATTAAACTGGATTAAGAGTTATTCGGATGATTTATTAACTGATGTTTTATAGGTCATTTATGACGGAGTTATTTTCGCATTTAGTACCAGCTTGCCTTCAATAAATCATCATTTTACTATAGATCTCCTGGTCTTAATACGATATTTAAAACTCTAACGTACGTTCTTATGCACACATAAATAAAATTTATACTGCCATTTCGATATGGCAATTAATCAATTAAAAATTTGTGATCACTATCTTTGAAATTTAGCGTTATAAAAGTCATTTATTTGATAATTACGAATCTTTCCATATACCAATTTAAATGTAATAATTTCGAAATGTGAACTAGAATTTAGATAGTGAGTTATTAGTGGAACTTAATATTTTACAAATTTCACATTTATTACGAAATATTTTGAAGTGAATTATAAACTGTAAATCTTTTAGTTTGACACAACAAAATTGTATTTACGAATTTGAGATATTTTATGAGAACAATCTGTCAAAACAAGGTATTTCACAATTCTTAAACTTTTAAAGTTTGTTCATTCAACTAAAGTAATAAATCGTTAAAGATTTATAAGCAAACTTATCACAACTTGAAATTTCGCAAATAAGCAATCTTTTTCTACCAGGAACAATAGTTATTATCATTTGATAGTAATTAAATTTTTTGAATGATAACATATCAGTAAAATAGTACATAAATTTGCCAAAATAAATATTAGTATTAGATTAGATAACACAAAAGTGAAATTATAAAAAAGAAGTATAATTACATATTTGACTAATTTTTGAAGAACGGAGAGAAAAAAATAATCAACAAATTTGTTTTTAATAACTGTTGTTATCTTTTGTCGGCTAAAATAATTAGGCTAGAATCTCTTGATTTGTCGGTAAATGTTGTGTGTCTATTGTTGTTCTGTATAACGTGCCGACATAGAACATTTTATGGTGTTATTAAAGTTACAGGGACAAAAAGAATTTCAGATCCCGATTTCCGGCAATGAAAACTATGTAATTATTACGGCGCCGAAACCATTTTACCACAAAATTGTTTGTGTGCTCAACCACAACCGCAAGAAGTGCAATCAGGTAGTTTCTTACAGAGCAACACAGCATCTCTGCAACGGTACTCGGTGTACACATTATTCGCGGGCTAATACTCCAGATATATTTACAACAATATTACCATTTCATACCGTTCATACAGATATTCAACATTTTATCCAGTGTATTCTTGTATTTACATGTTTAGTTAGGACAAACATAATTTAGTCTAAATTATATAAACTGTATCTTAGCGAATATGTAAACAAAAATAATAGTTTTCATTTTGAAAATAACATTCTACAGATGTAATATTTTATGTGTATACATATACTACAAGTAAAACAATAGATCTCTTGTGTAACACACAACATAAACTGCAGTAACATATTTAAAATTAACAATAAAGCACCATGTACAACTTCCAAACCAGCCGCTAGTAATTTTTACAGATAATTACCAATGTACCAATAAAATTTGTTGTAAACCAGATCAGTGTAAGTACCATCAAATAACATCGCATCAAACAGCTTGCGACCGACACACGTGTAGCGGTCAGGCCCGTAACGACGTTTTTATTTAACTGAGTTTTAACTACTCGTAAAAATTAACAGAAATGTTTACCATTAACATAGTGTCAGTTATAAACACACAAAGGCAACACTCAAAATAAAAGAACAGTCTAGTTGTAAAGTACATGTGAACGCGCGCGCGCACGCGGGTTTATTTACAATCTGCCTGCAATAAACGATACTAAAAACATTTATGACTATCCTTAACCGGTGTTGCGTGCGTAACCGATCACAAAATATTCCCAAATTGGTCGTAGTTTTACGATACGCCAATATGGCCCAGCATAGAACGGACACAGTCGGTAACCGCAACATTGGCTGGTTGGTTGTCGGTAATTAGGGTGTTTTTGTTTGCCGGCGAAGAAACCTAACGTGCTTTACTGCTGGTGTCTCATCATCATCCGGTATTTATCTGCTCTTTTCTCTGTATTCCTCTTGCTTCTTTTACTTCTATTCCCCTAACACTATACAATCAGCCACGCCAAACGAACATTAGCACGATAGTTTACCTTAACTCTACCTACCTATCTACCTGCCTGCCTGCCTGACTTCACTGACTGATTTCTTCCAGGCATTAGTCGTCTAATTATTATCTAGGCCTCAATCATAGCACCACCACCACCAGAGAAAATAGATCGATTTGCCTTCCAGCTTATTATTTCGTGTTTAGTCTTTATGTTTTCCACAATACTTACGTACGAAAATACAGTCCACAATGTGGCATCCACATCATAGTTTTTCAGGGTATAATTTTAGATTAAATTTAATTTGTTTACAGGTTTAATCGATTCAATAAACAGGTTCAACGAACAGTCAAATTTGATGGTTTTTTGTGTCTGTTTTTGATTTATAAAAATACAGAAATTTTAATCTGCCTACAGACAGACAGAATTTTATTGTTTTTTATTTCAAAACTACATATGCTGCATATACCAAAAATAAGTATCCAAGTGAATTTATAAAATATATACTTTTTCTCTAAGAATTTAAAGAAATAAATGTAAAATTTGTAACTAAATTTAATCATTTACGTTTTAAATTTGGATAATTCTAATGAAATTTTCATTTTTAATAGAACATAATTTTCTCAAGAATTACGAGAAATGTAATAAAGCAAATGCTTATATTCCAGAGAATGTTGAATTTCTGCATACTTTGTACCTAAATTTATTAATTTTTATATTTAATTTGAATTGTTATAATTACATTTTTTAATAAAATACACAACTGGAATGTAATTTCATTCATTATGCTGGAAAATGTTTTTTCAGTGTATACAAATTATTTTTTTATTAGCATTCTTTGAATATGGTAGAATAATGTACATATGTTTATATTATTATATTTGTACGCATTTATTTCGGTTTAAAAATAGTGATTAATTTTTCGTTTCTTTTCGCTGATGTAACTTAACTAATTATTGCTGTTATAAACGTGCAAAATTATGTACCCTAACGAAATTCACATATACTACCTTAGGTGAACAAGTTAGAGCAAGCATACAGGTTGACTACAAAACCTAGAACCGCGCCATTATCAGTCTAATTCGAATGTAACGAATACCTTTTTTGTGCGGTCTGACGTTGCTTGAATTTATGATATATTGTAAATATAATTGGGCGGGGGTTAATAGGTACGTTTTGTGTGTTTGTTTCCTGTAATAATTCCTAAATTGTCCGTCATTAGTACTAAATATATCCCAGCTCCATGTGACATAGTAATTCACATCATAGGCATAAAGTTGGGTAGTGTTTTTTTATTGGGTCTGTTGATACACCTGTGTTGCGTGCTAGAATTTTTTTTGGGACGTTTAGTATCGACAACTAAACGATCAAATTGTTTTTTAATAATATAGTCAAAATACTAACTGTAATTTTGAATCTGAGAAAAACTACATTAGGCTAAACACGGGGAGACACACTGCGAAATTATCTGATTATTTCAGTGTACTGATTACACTACATATATAAACGGAGTAAAATGTGTTTATAATAACTTGCATCAACCAAATATTCTTCAGAAGTTCATTGAACAAATTATAATTATTTAATATTCCTAACGGATTGCAAATATTCTTCAAATTTTCCAGAAAAGTTCCACATTTCGCTACGTCCTGCTATAAATATGATTTAACAAAATAAAATAATAAAAATACTTATCTTTTACAATATATATTACTTATTAATTATCTCATCATATTTATATGAAGTTCTTTATGAATATAATTTAACATTATGGATATTGCATAAACATAAAGTAGGTACATATAAATTTTAATTAGAAAATAATGTAACTCAACTCTGATAATGAGAACGTCGACATGACTTCACTAAAAATAAAAATATTCCCGTAGTAATTAAATTACATCGTACTGCACTTTCAGTTTAAATGCACCAGTAACCTTTTATAAAGATATTTCGTGATCATTAAGAATTTCATAACGATGTTGTAAATTTCTGTTTTTAAAAAATTTCAAAATAATTACAGTACACACAGAAAAAATTTGATGAATCGGTTTAAAGATAAATATGAACATTAAAATTTAGCCGTGTGCTGAGCGATAGATCATGATCTATCTGTAGAGTGAATAGTCTAAGGTAATATGTTTTATTATAATGCTTGCCTCTGGGTTCAACGTTTAGCTATGATTGCAGCATCCCTTGTTGTGTAAACGGTCCCCATTATAAACAGTGTTAGATGACTGAGCTTAGTCTGTCTGTGAGTCAGTGTAGCCAACCTGCGTTACAGTCATACCAACCAAATAATATTTAACATGTTAGTTTACAGTGAAAGTAAGTTTAGTTCCTTAAATGTTTTTGAAACATGCCACAAATAATCATTTCCATATCTATAATAAATGGCAACATTCTCTGACACGTTAATTCTATAGTTAATCCATTGCCCAACAGCAGAATTTCGCGAAGGAAATTGATTTCTGTTTGAGAATTATTTTAATTTTTAAATTATCCAAAATGATTGGTCCACAGACTCGTTCGTTCGTCCGACGGCTTATTTAAATAAGTTTAATTTCGTTTCAGTGTATTCAGTGTAGTAGTAGTATTTTGTTATATATATACACAGCTAGCCAGAGCAGTGTATGTATGTGTATATTTTCATGTACTGGTGGTTCGTACGCAAATATGCATAAGAAATTATCAGCTTGTGAACGATACCTGTTATTATGCTGTTTAAAGCGATCAAAAACCAATATATTATAATGTGTCTTCTGTCTAGACATTTGGGTCAATTAAAATGTGTACTTGTTTAAAATTCCAGCCGTTGGTCGTTAAAAACACAGAGTCAGCTTCCAGTCATATCTTTATTACGCGGCGTTCTGTAACGAACGATCAGAAATCAGAAGTGATGCTTCTTACAGTGCCAGTGTGGTCTGTCTCTATATTACCGGCCATAAATATTCCCTTTATGACAGCTACGTAATTAACTTTTGATAGTTACTTTTTCAGAATTTATAAGTAGCAAGTTACCGGGTACTGCTGAAATAATTACCGACAAAACACTAACATTTATAGAGAAAAAATTATACTTCATGTAGTAATATCGATCGATTATATCAAATTTCCTTTCATGCAAGTAAATGTGAATAAATGATAATGTATATTTAATATATTTAAATTGTAATATATTCCTTGAACATATTACATGTTCATTTAATAATCAATATTCCACAAGAATTATTACAAAGAATAAAACAATCTTTTAGAAGTGAACTTAATTTTATCAAATAGTCCTTCCGTTACGTCAACAGTATTAATTAATTTCAAAATGTACATTTAATATTGAAATTTAATTGCTAACATTATACTGTTTCATCACCATTCATTTAAATTTCTTTTATTATTGAAAATGGCGTATATATTTAAAAAAAAAAGAAAACAAACAAATATTGAAAACAATATCTAATTTAACATCTGCTACTTGGAATTGCTTAAATGAACTACCCTCGCAAAATTAATTTCCATGCAATTAATTTCAATTTGTGCAAAGGAAATTCGGTCAGATCAAGGCTTTCATGAATGTTTCTTTGATTAACCTCTGTATTATTCCATTGCAAAGGATATTTCAATGTTACAGATGTTTTACAGATGCCAATAATGATTTCAAATCAACTCGTCTCGAATTCGTATTTCTTAATTACAGTTCGCGTAATTGCTTTAAGCAAAAATTAATGAAGTTCGTAGACTTGTGAAATTAAAAAAGTTTTTTTCATGAAATTTGTATGCAGAGAATTCTTTTTAAATAACAAAAATATAATTTCATGAAAATCGATATTTTGGTTTTTAGAATTTTATATAATATATATTTGTACACGTATAACATTTTGACGAATAATATATAGAACAATGAATATTTTTTTAATAATTTCTTATATATTTGCTAACCCGTATTTGAGATTTTGACTTTTCATTTTTCTTTGTACTTGATATTATCAAATGTCTGGGAATCTAACGATATACCTAGAATGAAATGCGATGAACCGCAATCGTTTTCAATCAGGCGAGTCATCCATAAGGTAATTATCGATTGCAAAAATACCGAAATATTCCTGCAGAGTTACAAGTCACATCCGGATTCATGCGAGAGTGAACGTATTCAACTTCTCAGTATACTTCTGCAACATTCCATATTCAGTGTCACGAAGTACGATATAACATCATCGGCTAAATATGAACGTAGCAAATAGAGGTAATGGAATTTTATATTTTTCAGTTTTTTTTAGTTCAACTCAGAAAGTTAACCAATGATCTAGATCTCATCTTAAAACGTTTGAAATCCTGGTTAATTTAATCATTTCTCTATCTGTTCAGATAACCGAGATATCTGTAGAACGCAAAGGAATTTGATCTTTTTCAATACTAGTTTTATTTAGCATGCTAATGAGCTTTAAACTGATACTAGGAAGACTTGTACCGATGTTGTGATAAAAAATAGTCTGAACGAAATAAAATTAATCGACAGTAAAATTTGAAAGCAATGTTTCGTAAATGTTTCATAAGGAACATTAATCGCGTGCTCACATTTGAAGGTCAATACAAAGTCAATGGTTGCCCATATAAAGCGTTAACTGATAAAAGATTATCTATTACCACATGATCTCTTGCAATCAGTTCATGGAATGAAACATTCTGAATTTAATTTCTCTCACAAGTTCTAATTCCAATGTTGTACAGTTTCAATCGTCTACTGGCTGCTGAGAAGATGTTTATATTAGAATGTAGATGTAGTGGTAATTCAGAGTGATGGGATGTGTGTTGTTCTGGGGACACAGTGTACCATGTCTAATGTGATATGCGTCTGTCGTACGCTTTTGCTAATGTGCCGCATCCTTTCTTTGCCCACACAGCGTGCAAACTTGACATGACGTCTCTTAGTTTTATCATTAATTGGTTGAATTTTAAGGTCTAGATTCACGAGGCAGATAATGCCGGCGATGCTTTTCGAACAAGTTTAATTGCTTATCAAACAGTGTTAGTGTTCGGTGCGAGAGAGACAGTTCACTCCACTGTATAGGAATTGTTCAGTTGACATCAGTTGTTATTTGTAAAATACTCTATACCTGGCGATTTTTTGCTGGTGGCGCACAACTGATTTCGAAATGTTTTTTGTTTTTGTTTTATTTGATTGTTAATTTAAATTAAAACTTACTCAAATGTATAATGTAATTAAATTGTTTAACTGTTTTGTTGGTTATTTATGAATAGGAAGAATAATTGGTACATACACAAATTTATATAACTCGGAACAAATATATATTTTCATTTATTAACAAATTTCATTTTTAAATTAAATTTCTACTGATTTTCAGCTACATTTATTATATAAATCCGTGTATATAATGTCCTCTTAAATTTTTACGATATCATTTAAAGCTTTATCAAATGTGTGAAATTCTTGTTGAAACTTGTATATAAAATAAACATTCATGTATGATTGAAATAGAACTAATATTCTAGTAAGGAAACTATGTATTGTGCACATTACAAAAGGAGATATGAGGAAATGTGAATATCGGCGAGGATTTAACGTTGAACAGAGTAGTATTTCGTAAGATGTGATGCATTATTACAAGTTATGACACTTTAAAACTGTGATCACACTCTGAAAGCCTCGGGACGGTGCCAAAAAGTGCTCATATGTCGCCATATTGTATGGTCGTGACCAAAAGTCTTTGCCAAATTACAATAGAATAGTCGCCGACGATTCTCCGTACTCTGCTTCTTCCGCTAAGCGAAATTCAATAACCAAGTGGCTTGTAATTTAATCTCACATGAAAATTATGCATGAAATTCTATTATCGCATACTTTCGTCAAACTATATTTCATCCTAGTAAAAACATACAACGGTATATATCAGAGTAATTTCATGAGTACCCTGATTCTTCTATAATTCTACATTTCCATAAATAAAGTTCTCTAAACACATACATATAAATATTCCCAGAATATTCAAATTATACAAAGATTTTGTATAATATCTAAAACAATTAGTTTCTCTACATCATTATACATATATAATTATGAATTGTTTGTGAACAAAGTGATGTCTTAATGTTGTAATTAATATTGCGCGTTAATTATATATAAAATGAAAGCAGTAAAGAATTGGTAGTTGAATCTAATTACGTGTATTTAACATTGCACGTTATTATTCATGAAATTAAAAGTTTTTTAACGCTTCTTTGTGATAACTTTTAATTGGTATCTTTCCATGTTGTAGGGCGCGCGTGAAATGACGTGAAAATAAATGGAGTAATTGGCACATCTGTCATCCTTGTTAGATAAGATGTGATGTTTGAAAAAAGCCATTAGGATAGTAGAGTTTTGCTTGTTAGTTATTCGCGTATATATGTAGGTAACAGCTTTGCAGCTTATTATCAAGATTAGCAGCAACAATTTCACAAAACTCTATGTATTTGCTTGCTTCTGAATCCCATCATGACAGAAAAACGTGTTGTATCCTCTCGGCTATTTCAATAAAACATTTGCCACATCAAATCTTAAAATATTGTACATTATATTATATTTTGTTACACTGTCTATTCAAACTTGAAAATTAATGTACCATTCCTTCTGGGAACGTTTATTCATATTTTATCGACTTACAAACTCATCTGAAGTCTTTCACATTGTTTCTTGTTGATTAAAATCTAGGTACGTCATAACTAATTTATACAACAACAGTAATGATAAAATCAAACAAGCAAGGAGACCATATCGACGTATTTTCATAAATATTTACCAATTTTATTTCATTCATACGGCAGATATTTTGCACAAGCACAGATGGAATATTTTTAAATAAAATTAAATTGTTAAAGTCATAATTTGTTTTTCAATTTAACTACAGTCTAGACTGGTGGAATTTACCACAAATTGAAGTAGGAGAAAGTACGTAATACATATTTTGTATGATGGCAGAATAGAGCTAGTAAATTTACTTTTATTTATGGGTTCCGTTTCAAGCGACTTATAGAGCAAGAGAAAATGGAATTTAAATATTAAACGGTAGGTTCGCTAGCAGCTTGTCCAGTGTATATACGCGGCGATATAATTCCACAAAACAGGGTACACTTACTTTGGATTGCTTCTGAAAAATGCCTTCATTATCCAACAAGAAAGCAACACGTAAAACCTACCGCCATTGCTGAAATGTGTTTTATTTCATTGTGAACAAATGAAATTCATTTTGGGGAAAGTTTTTGAGGAAAAACTGGGGAATCAAAGTGGGTATGACGTACTAGAGAGAGAGAGAGAGAGTGAGAGAGAGAGGGAACTAAATAACATCATGTTGCCGGACGAAGTTTTAGAGTTAATTAGGTTGAGTTAAAGAGCCGAGAGTTCGCGGAGAGGGATGTCACTCGAGAGCTTTCGATGTAGGTACCCGACCGGCTACCGGAACTCTCTTTCACTTGTACACCTGGTAAAGTTGTACAAGAGCATGAGGAGGAAGAGGAGGAGGAGGAGGAGGAGGCGGTAAACCACTGTACAGGTCAGGCTTCAGATACCCCTATAAACATAATGCAATCTCTCGCAACTCCGTACATAATTTAACATGAAACTCTTCACTATCAACATTTAACTTAAAAGTTATCATTTAAAATATGCAAATAGTTCTCTAATAATTTTAACATATTTTAAATAGCTTTTTACTAGATTTTTCTGGCTACAATTTACTAAATAATTTTTATAATATTTATACTTAGTTTAATGGCTAATAAGTAGTATTTGTGCCGCTTCATTTTTTCATGATCGCCGACATATAGTTAAGTACAGGAAGTACCGCCTACTGTGCTGTTTAGCCTATCAAAATCACTTATCCTATTACATATACCAGTACCCGTAAGAAATGGCTTCTTCTCTTGAAACTAAATACAGAAATAAATACATTTATATAATATGTTCTGTTTAGGAATATTCTATTTCTTCTCTCTCCTTCATAATATAAATTTATAAAACATATTTATCTATGAGTCATATAATCTTAATAATATATATTGCAACAAGTTTTGTTGCTTTTACACTTTAAATAAGCTATATTATTATTGTAAAGTTTCCGTTTTCCCTTCTGTAGCATAAAATAGCTGGTTGAATTGTTCGTCTCGTGAAAATAACATTACAGTGACATTTCAAATATCCGGTGCTAAGATATTTTTCTTTGGTTGGCGACCGTCCCCTAAGCCGTCTCTTGACACCCGCTCGTTAAACAGATCGGCTGTGGATATCGTTCACAGATATATCAACGTTAGAAGAAAACCATTAGCAACGACGCAATATCAATTACATTAACGGTTTTTTTCTCCCATCTTATGTGCACAACTTGGAATAATGAGAACCGTTTTTAAATTCAGACACGTCTCACTGAGATTTTAATTTCGGCAATGATTTCTCTTTGTAGTAATCAGAACACCCGTTGTTTTTCAGATTGTTAATGGATGTTTGTTTCTTTTCGTAATTATTTCCATCAATTATTTACAAACGATATGTCTTTTATTAATTAATATTTGCGCAAAATCTGTTTTTATTTCTAAGGCTAATGTTTCGTCAAATGAAAAATATATGTGCTCGTAAATACTGTATATTATTAGCACAATATTACTAGTTTGATTTTTAATAAAACTATTTGGAATATTTGTTTTGCAACATGTTCTGTTGAAGTGAAATATGACCAACATATAATATCCGTGTATCCAGTCTGTAGTATTAGATATTTATTATCCTTTCATGTACATAATTAAATCATAATTGTAGCGATAATTACATTTACCTATTTATAACGGCACGTACAAAAATAAAAGCTTCGTTGCGAACTTGAATAGTAGCGCTTGTACAATGGTGAGTTCCGTTACATTATTAATATTACTATTACCAGGAAGTGCTTACTCTGTTATTTTAAGCATTGTGACTACTATGTATACACATTTTTCTCTACATTATCTTCATTATAGATGCAAATCTAAAATCATTTTCTGCATAATTATTATAGCATAAATGGAATTTTAATTATACATATGGTTAATATATATTATATAATTTGGTTAACAAATAAATGTACAAAAACAAACAGGATTGATGTTAAATTATTAATTTACGCCCGAAAAAGTATTGGTTATATTTTTATAGGTTAGTTACATAATGATATATACTGGTGGTATGTTATTGGTGGTACTAATAGAGTACAATATTATACAGAGTGTTTTTATTTTCCCTCTAATACTAACCTTGACCCAGTTTGGTTACGAAATAGCCATTTTATGCGACGATGCACATGAATTTCTTATGAGCCGTACATCCTGAATCGTTCATCGCATGATATATCCTTCGTATACAGTTTTTAGGTCACACATAAAAGGACAAATAACTAGGATAAGTACCTTTCCAGTTCGAAAATAGTACTTACATTAAATTCAATATAGATAAAGTTTATGAGCGACCGCAATACAAATAATATTTCATGAGAAAAAATTCAATATTATATATATTTTCTTGTAAATATTACTTGCTTTATAATTTAATCAATATTAAGTTCATAAATGTATACTTTTTAAAAATAGTTTAATGTTGCCCGAATAGTTTAAATACGAAAATAGTAATATGAATAAATTAAAAATATGCTGTTGAAATATTAGTTTCAAAATATACTTTAATTAAAGAGCACACTAGCAAAAAATAAAAGTTTTAAAATCTAAAATACGATTTTACGTGCAATTTAAATTCATAACATATAATATTAATGACATAACAAAAAATATACGGCTAATACTTAAAAGTGAATTGAATTGCCTTTTATATAAAAAACTAAATTCGTCCGTACAATTGTGTTTATATAAAACTTTGCAATTAGATTCTTTTCAAATACTGAATGTGCACTTTATTAACAAAGTATTGCTTGTCTTGCACCGCTTGTTATATACATTGCAAGATAATGAATAACTGCTTGTCTGAGGGGGCGCGTGTGCGAAAATAAAAAGAGGAAACTGTGTAGGAGTGGGGGGTTGGAATTTCCCTCTTAATATTTCTTATCAAGAACGAGGGTCTGTTCGTAAAATAAAAGAAGGGATATTAAAATTCCCGCGCCACCCTATTGGCAGATTAGAAAGGACTTCCAGTCAGTCAATCAATTTAATTAAAATACAGTTGTTGTTATATTAAATATTGCAGATTTATTTGTAACTGTTTTTTATTTTTAATATGTCAGATACACTTGTTGCCCTCAGTTTTAATATTCCAACAATACGATTTATATTGCTGTCAATTGAATTATAAATTATTTATTAAACTCATTAATTCATTGTATGCATGCTTGTGCAAGTTTGAGCAGGTAAAACAAACTCTATGAGACATTATTTCAGTGTGAATCAAGTTCGGTTGAGACTGAAACTTGTAAGTAAATAACACACAGAGAGCAGTTTGTTGGTTTACGTAATCTGTAATGATTGTAATGTGAATAGTTAGTATATTTGTGTGTGTGTGTGCACTTATTATTAAGTGTTCCACTAGAAGTTTCACGGTTCGTTTCAAATAGAATCGTCACAACTTGAAGTGTAACATCGACAATTGCACACGCCAGTATTGCACACGTCCGTCTACGAAATCTCTAACACATTTTGCCTGGAAGACAATCTCAACACGAATATCACTTCCATTTCATAAGTTCCACTGAACTGGAATTGTTTTGTTCTCTTTTTACAGATTTCATCGATTCAACCACTTATATATCGACGCGCATTTGTGCAAGTGAATTCAATTTGTTGAAAGATTCTTTATTATTCTATTGTTTTAAATCTTGTGGACTTGACCCAGATGTACACTTTTACATTCATTCAGATCTAAATAAAGTAAAAATAATCAAGTTTACAATTCCATCTATACAAGTGTCTGTCTTGATATTTTATGACATTTAATATCATTTTATATACGGAAAGAAATTCATTTCTAGTTTTTAATGTCAATAGAAATATTCCACAACTTATAACAGTACATTCTAGACTGTCTGCAGAAGAGAAATATACATAGTTGCATATGAAATAGCGCTTTATGGTATAAAAATCATAAAGCAAAGTGTTTGTTTTGGTTTTATTTTTAAGCTAGCATGCAGTATGTATAAATTACGAAGTTTCTTTTGGTCTGGGCAAAAGACCTTGTCTTTGGTTTCTCGTTCATAAGGGCTATACGACTTGTTCAGAAACTGAGCCTGCTAATTATCTCTTTATAAAACCATGTACCTCGGCTTTTTTAATTTTTTTTGTAGATTTTTTTTGTCGGTGTCCTCTCTTAAAATCCCATTGTAAAAGAACCACCCACAATGTAGATTTTTAGCTGGGCTTCATAATTAGTCAGTCTTGTCAACAGAACGGACAATTTTTGTCTCCATAGCAACATACATATTTCATTCCTTCCCAAAAACAAATGACTGTAGAAATAATGAAATTATATATTTATAAGTAATTAAAAAGTTACTGTATATTGTGTCATGTAATAAATTTTAAATAATTTCATTAAAACAATACTATAAATTAAGAATTATTCTAGAAAAATACAATTTAATGATTTTATTTATCATTATATAGTGGTATAGTAGAAGAATGATGTTACATCAAACTATAGAATTAATATGTAAAATTATAGTTCATTTGTCAACAAATATACAGATAATGAATAATTTGCTGCATTGTAAATATGGTGTATAATTTTATCAAGATACAAAATATTAAATCTACTTTATTTTTCTGAACCTCCAATAACTGTCCGGACCAGACATAAAACGTAACGTTTATTAAGTGTTTATATAACTTTGTATGTACAGTCGAGGTTTTTCATTTTATTGTTATTACTAAAAATAAAAGAGGACTTAGTGAAATTTACACAGTGGATAATGCGTGTGTGTGTGTCTGTGTGTTGTATTTACGATAAGGTATTAAATTATTATTTAAGTAGGCAGACTTGTTCGCATAAAGTTCATCTTGGCTGGGAACTTTACGCATATATTATATTCACATACATGCAGGTTGAAGATTCTGTACTCTTTATTTATTTACTACTTCAACTTCACTGTTTCGCGATCGACGGAAATCATTCGTGGAATAATAAAATTCACTGTATAAGGACATATTGCCATATATGTTGCACTCGTTGTATACGACATTACCCATACACTACACACGTATGTATATTTCATTAAACACACAAATAATTACATTATTTATAGCGTAGAAAGTAATTCGTTGACAGCCGAAATAAATATCTCTGAGCAGATATACTATTCAGTTCAATTTAGTTTAAAAATATGAAGAATATATTGTGTGTTTATTAAATTATTAATTTCATTTTCTTTTTGCTAGTGACTTGAATTCTTATCAGCTGTATTATGGTAGAAGTAAATGTATAATTAGAATTTAAAGTAAGATATAGAATTCATATATGATAGTTACCTGTACTTTGCTGAACTGTAATTTGATTAGTTAATGTCAAATATCTAACTATATTACCTATGTCACACGGTGTATAATAATTTGATCAAACAGTAACTTGTTTAATGAAGGTAATAGTATATGAAGTGTGTACAGGTACAGTATATGTTTCGCTTCACATACACTCATTACATGACGCAAGTGGTTGGAACTCTGTCTGTCTCTCTCTCTCTGTAAGATAACTTCTGTTCTGTTTATAATTATTTTACACTTTAAAATAATCCCGCGCTATTGTCGGTAAAGTCTTGACTGCACATTAGTCTCTAAGCTTTGTTTTTATTAATGCAGACTTTTTATTGTTTATCTGATTATTCAAGTAGATTTGCCTCTTTTGTACCGGAGTTTTTTCAGGTTTTCTTTTTTTGTGTCGAAGGTACTTACACTTTCAGCGAGGCAATTAGAAAAGACATTAGGCTCAGAAAGAGAAAATAATTGTTTCATTTCCTTATTTATAACTTCCCTTCTGTCATTCTTCTTTTCGTTTTTTTTTGCACAGAAAAAAAAGTTCTCTGGAATTTCAAGTATTGTTCTATATTATCTCACACGCGCATAAAAAAAAGTCAGTAATTTTTAATTTATTTTTTAACATTCCCCTCGGCAGATCACTTGTGCATTGTTGGTATGTATGTATATATAGAGATATATTGTTATCCACATGGGTGTCGTGGTCGCTTTTGATTGGTTAGGGGGTACGTGTCTCGATGGTGTAATTCCATACAGACGTACTAGTTAGCGGTTTCTCCCTATAACGTTTCAGATGAATGCTCAGGGTTGCGCGCACGAGCATTACCTGAAATTGCACACGCACACACACATATACACACAGTGTACGCACACAGAAACATGTACACACACGTACACAACCATACCTATGCTTGCAAACTATATCCCGCCTATATTCTCCCCTCTTTATTTGCCGGTTTTTGTTTCATATATTTTTTTTTCTATTGCCTGACGCTGTTTATTAAAACTTTATTTGATAACTGAGATTTCACAAGATTGCTTTTGTACAAATTTTAAATAAATAATATATTAAATTATAATAAAATTAGCTTACTTTTCACAAGAAAATACAAGAAATTTTAATGCATGGTTTAATTTATAGAAAAACTACTATCTGAGTAACACAAGCGATTAATGTTATCAGTTTATATTTCCTGTACATTGAAATGCTATCAACATTTTGTGTAAAACTATTTTAATGAACAAACATAAAAACTATTTAAAAGCAAAGAGCGCTATGCAAATTAAAACCACCGGTGAAGTGAACATATGCCTGCAACATTTATGCTAACAAGTTGATGTAGATTTTATAAAAACGATAGTATTTTTTAAGCGTTCACGACTAGCGTTTATAATTCGTTGCGTTTAATGGAATGTCACTGGGCATCTCTCGCGTTATCTGCTTACTTATTTCATATATCTTAATTAGCTAGCACTAAATGCTAGTGTCATTAGCTCATGGTCAACTAAAATCTTTACCCGCTAATGATGAATTTATTTTATGAACAATATAAAACTAAATTAAACATAAAACTAACTCGCCTGGATACAGATCAATAAAAGTGATTTTATAAACAGATATAAAATTGTTGTTGTCGTTAAAGCGGAGGCTTTAGATGTTAATCAGCCAACACGGCTAATTGCTTTATTTTGAAAAATGGTACTTTTATTATCTTCTAACCATATTTAAAATAATCAACGCGCGGTAGTGACGCTACTAGTTTTATAGTAACTATCATAGGAATTAAAATATCTAGTGCTTTTTTATAGAATAAAATTTTAAATATATCCAACACCGATGTTAATATTAATGACACATTTTATAGTTTTAGATATTATTATTTACAGTTTTTTATCAATAGAATTAATTGACAGTAATTTACATTTACAAAAACTATTATTGTAACGTTTCAATATTCTTTAATATAATCAGTAAAATTAAATAACATTTAAATGTTAACTAAATTCATATATGCTACATAAAACAATATAAAAACAAATAAACTATATCACTCAGATACTTATTATCCTGTTTTTTCTATTTGAAAATGCGAATGAAATTTATTTTATCAAGAGTGAATCAACGTGTAGATATTGCAATTACGGTTATTTGTTTTTTATCTAAGTATAGGTACGGTTTATTTCAATTAAGAGTATGATTTCGTGATTGTGGAATTACTGTTATATTTAGAAAATGTCAAGAGAATGTTAATCACGCTTTGTGCCATTTAGCAGATAATTTAACAGTGAGAATCGAGCTATTCAGTGGTTCAATGACGACATTACAAAAGGGAAACATGTATTCTAAAACCGCACTTGGAATAAACCGAGCAGAAATATTCCTGTTTCTGTTTAAATTGCTTTAACATTTTATAAAATAATGTACAATTTCAAACTTGTCTATTACAAGTTCTGTAATGAAAATTGTGTAAGAAATTGAAGTATGGTGAAATGAAGGTGTATAAATATATTTGGTTAAATTTACGAACAAAAAAGAGAGAATGGAAGATGGTTGGTTGTGATTCCACTCCAAACACACGCTCCAACGGAACTGCATTATAAATAGTTAATATCGAACCGGTTGCTGAAGGACTCGGTGATGACGTCCAATGACTAGGTAACTTCCGTACAGGCAAAAGAGACAGACAGAGAGAGACAGAGAGAGAGTGTGTGTGTGTGTGTGTTATGCTGCAGGTTAATTAGGGATACCAGTGTTCCGGTAACCAGACACCGGAACCGGCGATCTTAACAACAACACAACCACCAAAACTACACATACCTTCCCAGGGGACCTGGGGTTCTTATCTGCGTACTCTCATCCCCTCCCGCATCTCCTCCCGCATCTGTACACTCCCAAGTATGAATGTGTAAAATGCATCAACGACAAATCTGGTCGTATACAGCGAGACATACACGAACAGGTGCCCTGGGAACAGTCATTTATTTATTTCTATCATTTGATATGAGCAGCTACTGTCGATAGAGTATATTCTAAAAGTATAATCTTAAATAATAATGAAATTACAGATATGTCAGAATCCATATGAATTTTATATATTTACTGACCCTGGATATATGAATAAAATGATCTTTGCATTTTCGTATATTTTAATTTATATTGTTGTATTCATATTATATTTGATGATATCTTTTATAAAAAAAGGTTTGCAAACAAAGAACAATGGAATGTAAACTTGAATATTTTTTTTAATAATAACTGAATTTTTCCATTTTAACTTCCCGTATGAATTTTAAGATTTTTATAGAAGCAAATAATTTAAAAACAAATGTCATAAAATAGTAATATATATTTTAATTTTATTTAGTAAT
>JAGJTL010001381.1:3832493-3842580 GCA_022063505.1 Calosoma granatense
TCAAAAGATGAGTCACACAGGAATTCAAAACGTTATTTAAATATATTTGTTATTCAAAATATTTAACTCGACATTCCAAGACTTCTTTTTGGCATTTTTATGAATAAATCCAAGCGAAAATGTTCGTTATTTTCATTATTAGTTTATAAAACAATGCAAATATTTTATCATTAACCTATAATCAATTATTTAATTAACATATTAATCTGTTTAAATCTAAAATTGAAGTATATATACTAACTCATGTAAGTAAATAGTTCAAGCGTTGTACGACAGATGGTGCTGCATGTCTTAAAACCTTTAACTTCGCCAGCTATTCGCTGTGGCGAGTAGTGTAGCCTGCAGTTCGTTCTTGTGTAGAATGTAAATTATTATATATATTTTCAATATCGTACAGATTTAGAATTTGAAATGTTTATAAAGTAAACAATTAATAACTTACTCTGAATTTAAAATATGATAAATCGTTTATAAGAATTTAATATGACAACAAAATATCGTTAAGATATTATTTACTTAGAATAAAGAATGTTTCTGATATAATTTTAATCATCATACGAATATAAATATGGAAGATATTTCGGCCCACATGCAATAGTTTTGTGTGTCGATATTTATTACATATGAAAACATAAATATCATACAATTTATCTACCTGAACGTATTCTAATTTGAAATTATTAATTTCATGCATGATAATTTACAGTTATGCAATACAAATGGCCGTCCATTTGGGATGATGAACTAAATATCTAATTTCAATAATTACGTTTAAATACAGTCCTGTTTCACGTAAATAATACTTGTTAAATTGATGAGTTTAAACGTAACGTTTAAACTCGAAAACCAAAGGCCGAAAAAATTACAGAGAATTTTTTTTTTTTGAGTGAACCATTTTTGTGTTTTTTCTGATGAAAGCAATCATATTTAAATTATGCGTATCGTATCCCCTGACATAATAATATATGCATATTATTATATCGAAGTTTAATTAAATTATTTAAGCACGTATTAATTATTTCGTATTGCTAATAAATCATCAGACGAAAAATTTACATTTTAATAGCATTTTATCATGAATAGATTTATCATGTCAATCGACATAATACACTTTCAATATTTCACATTCTACATTGTATTTGTTAATGAATGTTAATATATTGTGTTAATAACCGTTAACACTTTATATGAGTAAGTATATATAAATAGTTTTCTTTTATAAATGATAAACAACAAAAAAATTATTTCTTTTCATATAATCTTAACATGTTGTTACAGGTTAAATTAAATATATTCTAGTATATTTTTCTCTAAAAATAATATGATAAAAAAATATATGTAATTTCGTGTGATGTTAGTGTTTGTAATATCTAGTAGATACATTAAATATGTATGCATGAAGCATTTAGCAAAATACAGAATATTTGCCATGATAAAAATATGCTTGTCGCTGCAACTTCCGTAGCAGTAGATAAAAGTACAATGACTCTCGCATTATGCATAAATACTTGTAACAGATAAACCAGATACCGTTGTAACTTCAATATTTAAATTCTCCATTTATACACATTCACTGAAGTAAATATGATTAAATTTGTATTCAGTTATTGTACATATTTACCCGCATGTAAAACAGTTGGTACAATTGTCAATACAACAGAAATAAATATTAATAATCAGATGTTTATACACATCTAAGAAAATTCGTATTACTAAATCTATTTGAATTGTGCTATTTGTCGAAGCCTGCTAATCTATTTTGTAAATATCGCAGATTACTAAACTGTCATGTAAAGAATATAAAGATATATAATATTTATAAATATACATACTAACATAAACAAATTATATCGAAAACAGTACGATAAATTCTAGATAATATCACGAAATATTTGAACAATAAACATATTTTGTATTGACTGTTAGATAATTTTATATGCTATTATTATTCTATTATGGAATTATGTTAGAATATTTGTAATATTATTGTATTACGGACAAGAAGTGTGTGTTATCACCGTGTGTCGCTAGATATGTATTTACCACTGCAGAAAGAGAAATCTGTTAGCAGTGGTTTCATGTTGGTATAAGTGTGAGACTCGTGGTATAGATACGCACGTAATGGCGTCATCACGGCGGCATTTGAGGCGCCTTACGCTTCAGCCCCGAAGAACAATAGCCTACCATACACACACATACACACATAAATACATACGCATATAGATATATACACAAGGTACAAGCGTAACTATAGGCCTCGACTACTACTGATTAACCATATCAGAGATACGGACCAATTAGTAAGACTATTAGCTGCTGTAAGATTGCAGATTCCAAGGTCCATTAGTTCACTGCCATTTGTTTAATTAATGACTTAGATTTAACCAGTTACCACTGTGTATTTGTGCGTACACACACACACGCGCGCACGGTGTAAATATACGCGCGCACACATGCATATACAAAGCAATTTGCACCAAACCAATTGCATATTATTGTATTTTTACACTTAAATATTCTTATACTGGATAGATTTTCATCAAGATAAGTTTTCTACAAATATATATTTCAGCAAATATGTAGAGAATGTTTAGTATTTTAGATAAACTAAATATCTGCTTGTTAAAGCCGCCTAATGTTCATGTTATTTTTGTTAAGAATTTTGAAATGTTTATTGAAATTTTTGCTACAAAACAGACATTTTAAAACAAATATAAAACAAAAATATAAATATGAATTCTTGACATTTAAATATACGAAACACACATTCTGGATTTTGATTATGAATTTTTTTTGAAGAATAAATAATTTACTTTTTTTGTCAATATATTTCGCTGAATATTACATTTTTTGTAGCTTAAAAATAATACACTTTTTAAATATGTACATAGATATTATAAATATAGAAAAGTATATAATTCAAATGGATAATAATGTTGAATGACTTCAAAAACAATAACAGAACTGTATTTATTTTTAGGGCTAATTTTTTATCTAAAATCTGTAGATATCTGTTATAAATTTGCATAGGAATCTGTATGAAGAATCCAGAATAAAACTTGTTTTGACAAATTATAAACCGTAACATTTGCATACATGTGTAAGGTTTTGTTTCTTTGTAGAGATATGTTGCATTGAGTACACCTTGGCCGGGCGGGGCCGCGCCCAGAACATCGCAACTCCGTACACAAGTTCTACAATCTCCACTGGCTGCACAGAACTATACTTGGAAGTGTTTGTTAAAGGACCCGGCGTCAACCGAACTTGATTTTTTATTGTCCCCGGTCATTTCATTCTATCTTATCGTAAATGTAAAGTGGCTACTGACCAGAAGCAGAAGAACACATGACTGATACGAAGCTGGTTTATTTTAGAGTTCTCAACAACTAGAGGTACAGTTCTAAGTTTTTATGTTAATGAATGAATCTATTCACTGTTCTTCCGTGATTTATTTTATTACTTTTAAGGATTTTTGTTGTTTAAGACTTAGGTATAAAATACTTATGTCTATATATTGTTAACAACATATTACAATTCTTTTAATTTTAGAATAAATGCTTTTCTAATAGAATAACTTAAGTCTGGTATGTGTACGAGATTAAAACTTACCAATTAACTAAATGTATTAATGTGAAAGATTAAATACTTATATAGGAAGAATTCTTTTTATTGTGATCATTTTATTCCGTTTATAATCACGGAAAATATATCGATATTTTAGTAGTTATTAGAAAGAGTTCATTGTAAATCTTCTACATAAATCTCAGATTGAAATCCCAAAAGCTATTAGAATTTTTCCACGAGGTTTGGAGTAAGCGGACAGATGCGGCAGATTGCGGTGATTCTATTAATTGTGAATCGAAGTAGCTTTAATTCATTCCGGTGATGAATTCGTTAGTGTGTGGGTAGACCAGACTGGTCCAAGATAACAGCATCGACAGCAGCACCGGCAGCAGCGGTCAGAATGACCACCACTCTATACGTCGAAGATGGTTGTGGGCATTATTCGTTCTTCCGTCGGGCCAGTAGTGAGTGGTAAAAGCCTCACTGCCATACCGCTACTGGAGGGGAGGCGATTCCCGTACCTTTGAGAGTAATAGTAGGGATAAATTGTAATGTCCATTTCCCCGCAACAGTCCCCTAAGCGTGCGAGGGGGTTGCACGAATCCTACAGCAACGCGCACTGCCAGTAACGACGTGTATCTACATGTTAGTGCATGTGTGTGTGTGTGTGTGTGTTCAGACATTCAGAGACGCAGCGCAGCAGTGACGAGACGAGCAAGTAGCGTTCTGTTCTCAGTCTAGCGGCGACCGGCAAAGTGTACGGATGGTAGAGGTTGCTCGCTCCACTTGTATTGCACGCAGCAGCAGCAGCAACAATAGTTAGATCTACTCTGCACTTTGTAGTTCAAGATTATCATCGCTCCATCAGTGAGGAAGGACAAACATCAGCAGCCTAGTAGTGCTACATTTTTTCAGTGTTATTGCTTCGTTCTTTTGTTTACGGGGATTGTGTGCCAGTGTTTATTATTTTAGTGTTTGTTTCGTTCTACTACTACATCTTTAATTATTTGTTCTTCATCGCAAATGTTCTTTTGTGCGCGCGAGTAAATGTGTCCGCCGTCGCATTGTGAACGGCTTCGTTGACAGTTTTATTTGGTTCCATTCAGTTTGCAAGTGTTTCAAGTTTTGTTTGAGTTCTTTTAATTTTCGTTGGTTTTTGGAAACATGGCGTCGTCTGTCTGGATATGTTTGACACTGGGCGCAGTACTTGCTGTGCAGATGACGACGGCGATCTTCATCGGCGGTGAACAAGATGTTGCATCGCCGTTGCGGGTCGCCCAGTGCCGAGCTACTTGTTTAGAGAGGGTGAGTGTTCTGTAGTAAAATTTGTGTCATTATTCCCTACATAGATAATGTGCAGTGTCTTTGTCAGTGTTTTTTTGTGTTCATTAGTGTTCTTTTTGTGATTTGTGTTGTAGTGTATTTACATCTAGCTCTTGGTAGAAATTTGCACGAAATGTGAAAAATGGATATTGTGAATTAAGAAACGCAAATAATTGCTTGCTCGGTGCGAATGAAAGTTTCATGTTCGAAATCGTAAAAGTAATGTGATAAAACGTAGATATCAAATATTTGTTTACTGTTCTTGTAAGGTGCAAACTGGAAACATATCATTATATTTGCTCTGTTCTGTACTCAGATATTTAAATATAAGTATTGTTACTACATACATGTAGTTGGAGATTGGCGATTCTTATCTAAAAATTAGTTCCATTTGATAAAATTCAAGTAATTCCTTGACGGACTCTCTGGAAAGATCTATTTTTGTGTCTTTTTATAAAAACACGTTCGTTACATAGTATTTTTCTATCATGTTATGACATATTTGCGTTGTTGTATATAAATGTTGAATGCTATCTCTCCCTCACGAATGTGTGTATTTCGCAACTGTATGTTATCGGTATTTATTTTATGATAAAAGTAATGATGATCTTGCAACGTGTGTATAAAAACACGCATGATAATACATTGGAATGTAACGACTCAACTAATTTGAAATTAATCTATATTGTGTTTAGTACTTCTTGGAATATTTATGTTATTATTTCGGGCGGTAACCATGTTTGTGATTGATATATTCACAAAATCTTATTTATTAATTATATTTGCCCCATTTATTTTCGTAGATAGACATGTGGCAATAAATTTTTGTTAGCTGTCTGACTTGATATTAATAATAAATGTATTCGGAACTGGCCTGAAATATACCTATTAATTCATGTATGTTTAACTCGTATTGTTCGGCGAGGTGACTGCATATATTTAAATATCATTTGATTTGTAGGGTAGGACCCTTGTTACAAATATGAAACTTGGGTTTAAATTGTACAACATGAATCATTCAGCAATGTGAATTCAATGCATCATTTGCTTAATATGTAAATACGGATAGTAAATAGGCCAGTAAAAAATATCATTTAGATAGTTGTGATTTATTCAAAGGCAGAGGTTAAGAGAACTCGGTGAATTGAAAACATTAACTAGTCTGGAATTGAAATGTGGTGAGGCCATAATAGTAATACTGAAAATAGTGAACGATATATCTTCTACACCTAATGTTAACCACCAAAACGAATATTTCGATTTCGATGTGAAATTTGTTTCGTAAAGAACGTTATCACCTGTTAGTGAATCCGTGTATTTACGTGGATAAGTGGCATGAAATCGAGAAATTGCGTTGAAATTACTAGTTAAGTGTTCTAATGATTGTAAAATTATCCAGTAAGTAAGCAAATAATTATATTTTTATACCGAGTCAAATTGTACTTACGTGCATGAAATAAGAACAAACGTTATATAATGATTATGATAGAATTATGTGTCTCTCAGCTTGGAAAATTACACACATACTGTCATGTTTCATTTCTGGACAATTTTCCATACAAAAAGAAAGATGAAATATTTTTTCTTTGATAATCATTGGAAAGATTGTCACAAATATACTTTTTGACAAAGTACTTATATATACTTTTGAGTTCTCCGTTATTCAGACATTTCAAAGGATCTCTACCCGTATTTAAATTTGTATGCGTCACCTGATTCCCGAGTCCATGACACTTTTACCTAAAAGCCAATAAAATTCATCCCGTCAGACTTGTAGTAGAAGAAGCTTGTGTAAGAGATATTTAAATTATCTTGCAAGATCTAAAAATCCGAAAAACCTGCGTGTCTGCCATATATCAGCGTCGTTCACGTCCACCGCCGGTTGGAACGGGGTTCGAATCCCCGGCCTCCATCTGTAGAACAACGACGGGGGTTTTGCAGTTCCAAGTTTTTAGTAAAATTGATGGTTTTGCTGGAGAGTGTCGCCTTGGGGTCATTTCAACTTCACGCTTCTTAGGTCCATTCTACCTGCTGTCGTCTCCGGGCGATTCTTTTTCATTTCTTCGTTCCTCTCTCTGCTCTCTCTCCTCTTCTCTCCTCTCCTCTCGTTGTGGCGTAAGTTAGCGTGCGCACACGTTACGACAAGCCGAGGCAAGTTTACCGTCAACAAAAGTTTTTACAAAGAATCATCTCAACCAGAACAGAGCCACTGTGTATAACAACAGTGCCTGGCTAATGTTCGTGTAACTTACAGTGCATGGAAAAAATACACGTGACGTCATATCCTCGCGAGTGATAGCAGAAAAGATATGTGTGAAGCCAGGCTTGATATAAAGCTTGTATTACACATACGTGACAGACACAGAATAGTGAATAAATGATTATGGATTGTACGCGCGCTCCAGAACAAATGCGAGCGAGCGAACGCGCCATTACTGGACGGACGTCAAGTGTTGCGGGTTGCAGTATTCCGTGCGCTTATACGTACCAACCACCGCGCGCGCGGTACACTTGATCAATTCAACGCCTCTATAACATGACCGGCAATTTATTAACGATAATTCACCTGACACACAGACACAACGGAACCCTGAATTTCCCGCACGCACACTGCCAATTTTGCATGAGACATTAACATATTTTTTTGTGGATTGTATATGGGTCCGTGGAATTCGTGATATGGGCAATTATAATGGATCTTTTTTTTGTCCATTGATAATGGATTATAAATCCCAGTGTGTCTTGGGCTTATGCATGAACATTCCCATTTACCTACAACCCATTATTAACCACCGAACCCAAAACAGAAAAATAAGTGAGTACTGGTCTAGTCTAGGATTCCAATTTACTTAATCTACTTGACAGTATCAATCATATGATTAGATTTATTTTCTCTTCTACATTCTACATTGTATTATGTTAGCGAATACTGTAAGAAAAATATTGTAAATAATATACTTGATTGTCTGGTAATACAGGAAGTAGTGACAACGTGACACATTTAAAGTAAACGTTCCCTATTTTCTACCAATGTCGAGTTTTACGTGAAAGTAACACGTCAAACGAAATAGACAAGCATTTAATTTAATTCACCTTCCTCGTCGACTCAATTCGATAGTACTTGCACGACATCGCCAGATCAATCAAGCAACCACTGGCCAGTCCAACAGGCGTTATCGGACGTGCATGCACGCGCACAGCAACAAGGGACTCGGTGCCTGGTGCTTGCTGTTATCCAGAGAAGCATCTGGCTACCGACAGCATGGGGAAATGCAACTTGTATTTTCATTTTACTCGTTATTAAAATATTATGAGTCGACGAACTTTCATCATCGTCCAGTAGAGAATACTTCGCTGGTTGATGTTGATGTTGTTAGTTAGTTTCCAGGACAAATCGTTCACGTTCGGTAGGTACCAGTCTACCTGAGCGGACCGAGGCAAATTGCTCCAGGCTCCACAACAGGCACCAAGCCGATTAGAGACCAACGATTAAGTCAATTTTCGAGAATAACTCTCGACAAAAAACTGAAACCAATTTTATATTACCCTTAGTACAAAACAGAAAAAAGAAAGACGAATCTCCGCTTCACGGTGGATGCATACGAGTCGCGGTGGTTTTTATCAACATGTAACAGCGACTTGAGTTGCGTGGAATAAAGATTTACTTTCGCCATATTTACTTACCTACCATGAATATATATATACGTAACCTAGAACTCAATCAGCAGAATATATGTTGGAAGCCAGTATGCTGCGCTCGCGTAAAGCAGTAATGTAATGTCTATGTATGATAGCATTCATAAATTACAATTCGCCTGCAGCGATACACAATAAATCACTCTCTGTTTCTAATAAACTTGATACTGAAAAATATCTACTACCTTACAACAGCATACAGTGTAAGTAAACGATGATGCACATACATACACGTGCACACGCACAGACTCTGTCTTAGAACATAACTGTACTTACTTCCATCCATGGACAGCTACTACACATTAAGAGTCCAAGCTCTTTACCTGCATAATGCCCAGTCTATTAAATAAAAACGGTCAAATTAGAAAGGTAATCATGGCATACACACGCGTATAATCTTAACACAAAGGAATGTTCTGTAATCATCTACCGTCATCCGCCTGTTGAATATTTACCCGAATATATTTCATACTATTTCACTAATCAACAATAATATTCATTGTATTAGTATTAATATTTTCACAATTAATTAAATAATACACTTCATATGAGATAATATGTTTACTGTTAATTTGTAATTAGTGCAGAACCTTGTTTTCTTGTCTCATAACCCGTATTCTGGTGACATTTTGAATTTGGATGCTTTCATTATGTACACGCCAATGTAAATTATACATTTGCGACAAAATGTTAAGATCCTGTAATTAGTATTTTAGCTAGCTGTGTGTGTGTAGTTTCATCCGAGGTGGATGTAGCAGTGGTATCTTTAAACTTGCACACATAGATGGCATTAGTAGACGTGTGCGTTTGTTAGCATAAGTTATACGTTCTCGTGGGACGATCGGTATATACAGGCAAGGTACTTGTATATATGGAAGGGGAAGGGGTGTATATGAGGCAGGTACACCATGCTGTAGGGGTAATGTAGTCTTAAGTAAAAGCTCCGTGAGCATTAATATGAACCGAAGTTCCGGTGATAATGTTAGCTGTAGTCTCTGTGTTGCTGTTATAATATCGTTATCATAGTTCCCAGGCTTTGCTAAACTGAACTGTTTATATGTCTGCCCTTCTACGTATGTAATACTAGTATCTCAACATACAATATTCTATATTATTGTTCACTAAATAAATATTACATCCGTGCGATATCTACTAAATATATATTCTACCGAATATTATGCATATAACTGATATATTTATAATCCCATCAAGACTACAAAATCAAGTATAGTATTTTTCTTGTATAAAACTATATTTTATAACGTATTTTACATGTTAAATAAACCATGTGCGATGTGTGTAGCTGGTCCAGTAATCCTGAAATCAGTGTAAAGGTTAAGTGGATCGCACTAGCTCTCTCGTATACGTCTCATATAAATGTAAATAAATGCTGTTGTGCTCTGTTGAAATTTGCATTCGCGTTGGCGTCATTCATACACTTGTTTTACACAGATAAAACCCAACAAATTTTACACTATTACAAAACAAGATAACACTAATAACT
>JAGJTL010001381.1:3849851-3873320 GCA_022063505.1 Calosoma granatense
TATATATATAATATTTGCTATTCATTGAAACATTGTTGTCTAACGGCATTGCTGATGTTGATGAAAATGAATTGAACATGTTTTATAATTCACACACACATTTGTTTGCCTGTACGATGGCAAGACTAATGTTACTACACAGCTATACAAACATCTTAACCATGTGCACATACACACATAAGGACAAACAAGTAAGCATTAAGATATAATTGCGAGTTTTCTAAGAGAATTGTAAAGCAAGAGTATCACATTAGCATTACGAATGTGTCTTGTGTGTGTGTGTGTGTGTGTCTCAACTGCCGACTGTGCTGCCACTGTCGTCTGTAACGGCGAACGTTGGCAACATACAGCTCCTCAGAATGCGTAATTACTGTCTGAGAGGGTAGTTCGTCTCACGAGTCGGCGTCTCTCTGTGCACCGGTGATATTCTTACATGTAAATTGAGTCGCAATCGGCTTCCCCAGCACAAACGAATTCTAAATAGGCGCTTTAAATCTGCGCAACATGCCAATATAAATCCAATAAAATGGTTCATAATGCATGTCGAGTGGAACAAGAATAGTGTTCTAATTTTATTGCCTTAACCAGACTTGTTCTAATAAAGAACAATAACACAGTGTGATTATTATGTAATCTGCTTAAGGTAATAAATAATTGTAATGGGAAAATAATAATGTTCATACGAGAAGAAAATGAATATACTTTGAACTGTTTATTCAGATAAAAAATATTCATTTGCGAATATTATTTAACGAGGAAAACTTTCAGTAAACACAGATTTAAATAAATGAACTTTTGTTGAATGAAAATTGTACAATTCTCTGAAGCAGTGTGTGGTATCCGAGTGCAGCTGGACGCTTGAATATTGCTAATACATACACACAAAGAAAATCTAGCCGTGCGTGATTCATACGTGCAGACTAAACGTAATTGCATTTGGAATGGTCAGTTACACACAAATAATAATTCTGCGAAAGCAATGCATTATCCTCTACACACAGGAAGGGGAACTCTGTCACATTAGGACACTGTGCTTCAAGCAAATTAAGAAATTGATTGATCACAGCACTGGTATTATTAGATTTTCTGATGACTTGCTCACCAATACACACACAGAATAATCCCCAATATGTGTTTATATATTTTTTTCTAAACCAAATATAAGAATATAATTTTATGGGCGTTGTTCAAAAAAGCCATTGTATTTTTTTTAATGCCAAGCATGATTAATACAGTAAATTAGATATGAAATAGTTTTAACAATATTTTGACTGCTATGTATAACTGATAACGTCGGTTTCTTCCATATTGTTCTCAAGCTGTTGTTATGTTGATTACTTTTACAGCATACCAGCATGGGCTTGTCTCGATGCTGTATTGATTTACATCGAAGTATTTGATTTAATATGCATACGCTGTCGCCCTTTTATGCATATGATAATTTAAATATATGATGTTCAACTTGTGGGCTGTGTTTTTAAAATACTTCAGATCGCCAAACCCTACTCATCGTTCATGTTAACTCATTGTACTTATTTGTCTATATTCATCTATGAGTCCACGATGAAGATTGTAAAACCCGTTATTGTAAATATTGTCCATGTTGGTTCGGTGCCGAAAGTAGATGTGTTAGAACTTAATCCGTTGGGTGCGCACCGCTTAAACAAACTAGACAGTCAATTTTTTTGTCCGTAAAATCACGCCGAACATCAATATTGTCTCGCCTGGCAAAGTGTTTATTTTTCTGTTGGTAGTGAGCGTACTCCATCGAGTGCCAGTGAGTGTATATGTGTGTGTGTGTATTTCCCAAATGAGAGACCGGCTAGGGCCTAGTACGCGCTCTGTCCGTAAACGAATTATCCAAGGGTTCTGTGAGTTTGTCGTCACTATGGTAACTGGTAACAGGATTTTATCATACAGGTCGAAACCGACGAATACATTTCAACAATCCGAATTCCCAGTAAATTGTTTTACTATCAATATATTATTTATTTCATCTAAATACTTCTCATTATTTACATTGTAATTCTTTATTTTTTTTTCTTTTAACATTATTCACTAATGTGTATAAAGTAATAATAATGTGACAATAACAAGAGTTGATGTGGTGTTTTTGGGAATGTGTGTTCCTGAGATACACTCAGGTTTTGGGGTCTTCTTTCCCAGGGGCCCAGGGGTCACAGTCGTTGCAGCCGACGGCATCGGCCAACGAACGCTTTAATGAAAATGACGATCGAAAATGTCCAAGCGCGTAGGTCCTTTGTTTTATTTGTTTAATGTTAAACCACTTGACGCGATTGTTTTAATCTAAATTCCATACATACAATGTAGTTAATAGTATTATACTGGATATACATCTATTCGTTTTCAGGATACAATATAAGTGAATTGATATACATTTATTTAAAACTTACTGACCAGCAGATAAAATATGTGTGTTCTGTTTACTTGTGTGTGCTGCCGTGATGAAATTTTGAAAAGTGACCACTAGTTTGATATATAGCATTAGTTTGTGAGTGCAAGGTTTGACCTACGGCTGATCTCTGTGTGCAATATCGACGTTCAAAGGACTGGTCGAGTGGCGAGGAAGTTTGCGAGTGTCGCCTGTGCGACCGGATCCGTAACACTACTGGACCGTAGCTTCTCTTGAAGTCAATCCTGCCCTCTCTCATAACATCAATGAGAGTGTCTCGCATTACTAATTCAACCAGACACAAGAGAGAGACAGTGTACAATTCTCTCTGTCTGTTCGTATATCGGTAGACTGTTTGTACAATATGCGAATGGTATTTCACTGGAACATATTGTCTATTATCAATTCTCTAGTTAGTTCCATAATTTGCATGGCTGAGAGTTGGATAGTATAGATATATTCAACATTATCTATCTTGTTCAAAGGAAAACTGAATCATAAGGTATACGATATAAGAGTTTAGTATTATTCTATCTGAAGAAAACAATATCTATAAAATATTGTAAGGAGTAATGAACACTATGGCACTAAAGTACACTTATGAGGAACATCCTGTTATCTAGTGTGTTTCTGTTAACGCGATTTCGGAAAAAGAATGCGATCTGTTGTTTATTTATCGAGCTCTATAGGTTTCTCTTTTATGTTTAGTCGTTAGGAATATACGGTCGGTTTGGACTGCAACAGCAGTTCACAGGAAAGTGTACATTAAAGTAAATATGTTCTGTCTCGCTATGGCCATTTCTAACGATTTAAGTTTCGCTAGTACCTACACGTTACTTGTACTACAGTCAATAGTACTGATTTCTAGACACTGTTGCAAAAGATCTAACCCTGGTTTTACTATATTGTTATTAATCAAGATTAACTGTGCTATATTTTGAACTGTTCTGTTATTACAAGTATAGACCAGTTTTACTTTCATTTATTCTTACCCTAATGTTGTATCGCAATGTTGTTGTCTGCTGTTGTTGTGGAAAATTGAACCCTAAAGTCACGATTCCTATGCTCTTTATAATTAAACAAGTTGTGTTGTATAATCAACGTTGCTAGCGATGCCCATCTTTACTGCGATAGTCATGGCTTAGGTCAGGGACCAGACCGCACAGCATTGCAATGTCATTGGTCATTGTCGTGATTGCATTGTCCACGAGAATACCAGAGACTCTATATTAATTCCATATATATGTATATACGCCTGTCTCTTCGCTTGTCAAGTTCATTTTACATTTACAAACAACAAAATCAAGAATATATTTCCATTTAGTTCTAACTCTTCTAAACAGATGGTTATGACCTGAAATTATGTAGTGATAATTCAATTCCAAGTTTAAAAATACTTATTGTTCTCCGCTTGTGTTATAAAAATACAGACCCTCTGCCTCGCACTGTTATTCAAGTTAAAAATAATGAAATTTATTCAACACAATTGTGTAACATTTTATTACTGTTCTGTCTACAACCACCTTAATTGAATAATATATTTCACTGTTTAAATAATATTTATTTATGTTCTCCAACCTTTGGTTAGTTGAATGTGAATATTTGATAATTTCAGGTAACCGGTTATACGTATTTATTGACCGCTGAAGAATGTTTATGACTCGGTTATAATACCTGGTCAGCGTATGTGTGTGTGTGTGTGTGTTGTTTGTTGCTGAAACAAATTAACTCAAATGTGGAACGAATTTTATGATAGGCTTTCGGGTGACCATCACCTGCAGCTGTTTCATAAATTATATACGCGGATTAATTAATTTGGAAACAATCGACTAGAAGAAAAGTCACCGTTGTTTAATTTACATTCTCCGTGAGAGAGAGACTGTTTTGTTTGTTTTGTCTTATCCGTTAATTATCTGAATTTATTTACCTGCATTGAAAAACACTCGCTTGCGTTACACACTCTATAGAAAGCTGTAGAACAATCAGTTATTTGACATAATTTAGAAATTTAGAAAAACCATAATCTCATAGACTGAGAAGATGGAAGGAAATTTTGTGGTTTTTTATGGGCAATATCTATTGCGGCGATGATATGAAACTAGCCGCATTATGAAGCGAGACGAAGCGGCTACTCGCGGTAGAGATTTCGATGTGGCCGGGAATAAAACCAGCTTTTGAACGGTGCGAGAACATAGGTCCGTGATTACCCATTGGTTTCGGAACCCGTGTTGGCTAAGCCGGGATACAGAATCAACCAGCACCAGCAGCTAGACAGTATGCTTTATGCCGTGAATCGCTCCACCCCTTGCCCTTCCCGCCAATATCCGTATACTTATTCTGTAGAAGAAGGAGAAGAAGACAAACCTAACAGCATATAACAAGCTCTCTAAAATAGTTCTACAATATTCATCTGTGTTTTATAGTGAATTTTCCTGCATCAACAACAAATATACAATATAAACTTGGTTTAAATTAATAAGTTTTGGATTATACAAAAACAAATATGAATGTCATGGTATTGCATGTTCAATCGCCGAGTTGCCAAATATATTTGAACGAAATGTATTTTAAACATTTGCATTGCTATACATACAGAGAGATGTATACCTGTACATAGAAATATTGACCAGAGATGTACAGATAAAACACTGTACACACATATATACTTGTTAAACTATATTTCCGTATAACTACGTATCCATATTCTACATGTGTTTTTTAAACATGTACACACATGTGCCATGCAAGTATGCATACATACATACATGTTTGTATGTGTGTAGAATAATAAATCCAGTGCTCCTGGGAACAAGATAAAAACGTACTGTGTGATGCATTGTTCATAATTGCTGGTGATATTTTTCTGTCATGTATACATGTATGCCTGTACACACACACACACATACGCGCGGGTGAATCTTTCATATTTTAGTTAGGATGCAACAGCGACGCGATGCCCCGAAACATAATTACGTTGTGGAAAGAGTGAGCCGAACAAAACGAACAATTGCATACAGACATGAACGTGTCGTAACAAGTTTCATGTCATCTACGAACAGAGGGTAGCGGGGGTGGAAATGCGACAAAATTTCCAAACATCCAAACTAGTCGAATTTCCATAACTTTATTTTATATTACCTGTTTTATATATTTAGATATATACTTTTAAATATGTAGCGCATCTTTATTAATATTTACAAGCCTTCCGACTGAAGAATTTAAAAATGTTCAGTAGTGTAGGCTATGTTGTCAACGATATTATTTCCAGTTTGGTCTATTGGGAATTTGGAGTTGGTGGATGGACACGTACAGTTGATGGTCGCATCGCTAGAGGGTTGCAACGTGTCTGTGACAGTCGTTGTTACATACACATACCCCCTAACCCTCCGCCCGCACACTAACCCCGGCTTGCCTATTGTGATACTACAGGGTTAAACTCTATTTGTCTGTATGTCTATCTCTGTTCAACTCTATCCCGTTTCGTCTAGTGTCTCTGTCGATCTTGCTGCTGCTGCTTAATGACGTGGCCCCGCACCCGTCCCCGTCCCGTCCGTTGGTACGTTCGTTTGTTCACGAAGCGCTAGGATCTAGTGGCCGGGGCGAGCAGACGACACGGACACGTAACCGCAGAATATTATTGAAGTCCCCAAAGTTTTGATGAAGTTTTTAATCCTCGGATTGCAGAGATTAATGTTTGATTTTGTTCTTTATGCTTGCAGTTCTCAAATGACGGACCGAATGGTGAATCCATGTGCTTGCAAGGACCAGACTGTTTTATGGTGAGTATCTTTTAGTCGTTTCTCTTTCTAATCCGCTGAGAACGTTTCCATAATCTTTTCTACATCACTTCACCAGAAATACTCTGTATGGTAGATACCAGACGCTATTTCGCTCCAGTGGTAACTCGTGTGACTTTAGTTTAAATTCGTTATATACTGTTTCTTTCACTCTATTGGATCAAATGAATGTTTGCAATGTGCTAGGATTGTTGAGAAGCCTTTGAATCGGTTTAATAGTGATTCTTGTAGTGTTACAGAATGTTCTGGGACGTTAATACTTTTATAATAGATTGATAAAGAACTAAAATTGCGTTGAACGAGTTTAATAAAGCTGTCGTATCTGTCGTAGTGTAATTAAGAACCGAACCGTGAAACAGTGAATGCCATTATCGAGATCCATCACGCAATAATCGGCATTAATCGTGCTTCGCTAATCAAATTTGGTTGCGGCTTGTGAACCTGAATCTAAACCGTAATGACTGCTCGCTAGACCGTGTGCTCGACTCTGTGCGCGAGACGATAATTCGGTCGTCGTCTTGAGAAGGGAACACCAACCAGCGCTGTAAGATGTTTTTCGTTGGCTAGTGCCTAGTAGTAGTGGTGCTAGTGGTGCTGTGCTCCAAGCCACGGAGCAGCGGACGATGAATGCTAGACCAGTAGTGCAATTTTCACCTCTGCTGGTTCCAGTAATGATTTTTCTGGAAACCAAGCTGCTCGACGAGTTCGTTTAGTTCTACTCCACTCGGGTGGCGCGTTCCTATTTTGTTTTATTTCTTGTATATGTGCGCCCCGTTTATTTTCCCAAATTGTGTACGGTTAAAACTCGGGAACAAAACGTCGTACTTGTCGTACGCTAGGTGAAACTACACTCACTGCAAATATATTTCCCTGTAGTGTGTGCAAGTATGTACATGCATGTATGTAGTCGGTAGTAAATCTTCTTGTACTGTCATACAACGATAAACAAATACTCATAAAGAAATGTCAGCAGATAGAAATATGTTTGACAACATATGTAGACTCTGGTATAGAAGATCTAATCAAAATATCACACCAGATATATGTATATTTTTATGTGTCCCCTTGGAATACATACGGAGTACATTCATCAAGTTCAAATGTAAACCTTCTCTCCTCAAGCCTTGCATTATTAATTCCGCGAGTTTGGAAATGCACTTATCCCGAGGCAAGTAAGACATACGATCCGTGAATCCATGAAGCGTGACGTGTTGAGAATTTATGTGGTTACAGGAGAAAATACGCACTTGGTTCTCTCTGGTTCGGACGCGCACACGGCGGCGGCGGCGGCTTCAATCCTCATATATTACAGAAAGGGCCCGACACTGTCAGGGCTTTTCTTTTCTCACACACGAGTGTGCAAGGCGAATAGAGTTCGTTCGTTCGTTCGTTGATGTATAACTCTTAATATCAGAAGACAGTATATCCGCGTGGATGTTATTACTGTCAATAGCAGCACACCCTTTGCGGACCCGGTCGGAAATTTGTTTAAGTCATAAGACCTTTTAACAGCTACCATATTTAACCGTGCTGACAGGGTTCGATAGCAGTCGTATGTCATCAGATTTACTTTTGCCGGTCGCTGTTTTTCTCCCGCTAGAATGCCATAAGGTCACGTACAAAAACGAATGCACGCTCGTCGATTTTCAATGTTATGCTAGGCAATTCAAGTTTCTTGCCTGCGCCCTATTCCATTCCATTATGCCATTTCTGTCCACATTTTCGAACCGTCGTCGAACAACGCATGCTTTTATGTAAGAGGTCGGGGGCAGATATGAATAACGATTATGTTTTTGATGATATAGCCAGTTAAATGGACGTTTGAAATTAAATAACGTACACAGCAAGTTTGCAAAGCTTCTGTATTTCTCGTATATACCTGTCGAGTTATAATTTTCGTTGCACGCTCACATCTTATATGTTCAAGCTCGGCTAGCCGCTGCGTCGAATTCGTGCTCTTGATTTTATGAACGTACTTAATCATATATTTACCTCACGTATTGTTGTGTTTTTTGCTGGTCTGTTTTGATAAAGAGCAACATGTTCTGGATTTACGAAACGGGAACAGTGAACTACTCTGTACATATACCTTGCTATTTCTAAACCTGCACAAACAAGTACACATCTTTGTTGGTAATATAATAAATTTTGTTATATTATGGTATGTAATTTAATTTTTATATTCTCGAGAGAGAGAGAATTCTTTTTATAATAATGTCAGAATTGTGTAGGTAGGTATTTTGAATGTAATAAAACAGGCAATTTCGTACTTTTCTTGATTTATAATTTTCCTCGTGTTATTTACATTTCTTTCGAAAACAAGCAAGATATATTAAGTGAATTAAAATTAAAATGCAAATGTTGGCATTTATTATGCATAAGAAATTTCTGAAACGTCGCATTAAATGAATAAATTTCGGGTAGGTTTATTCGGAGAGTGGCTGGTGAGCAGCACGTTTCTCCTACTCCGTCAGTTTGCTTGCTGTGCTGTTTGTAAATGTATTTTCTCTTTTCTCCAATGGACGAACGAACGAAGCGGAGCGGAGCGCCTCTACCTCCATCAATCTTCGATTTCCAACGCCGATATCTTTAGCTCAACGCCGTTTGTTGTAACGAAATAGGTTTTTTCTTTCTCGCTTCTTTGCTCTCCAGTCTCCAGTTGGCAGTTCTGGTCGTTCATTGACTTAAAGTAATGTTCAAATGGGCGAGAGTTGTTGTTGGAACGTTTCGAATTCACAGGACGAGATCGACCAGGATGTGTCGAGGAGAGACACCGTGGCATTTATATAAAGGACACAGCTAGGCTGGCACTCAAGTGAGAGTAGCTTCACATTCTCATCCTATTGCAGATGAACCACCCCGCCGTATTTACAAGCAATGCCACACAACATTTGATTGTCCGCTCAAGTATTTTAGATTTATGTCGCGAATTGTGTTTGTTACCACGCGGCTGCCAACGTTCACACTATTCAGCTCACACACTAACACACATGTATATAGCACAGTAGAACGAAGTTTATTGATCGTCCACAAAACACTTTGTGTTGTCAGCTTATTATTCTTTTGCACTGGTGTCCTTCATTTCTTTATTTGATTCTATACTTTTTTATAGCCTTTCCCGATGTTATTAAGTGCAGAGTTTCGAGAAAGTTTTTTTTCCTTCCTGTTTGTTGTATTTCTATACAATTTTAGATATAATATATTAGAGAATTGTGTTTTTTCTTGTTGTTGTGCTATAATTTCACGTGTTCGGCCGAAGAAATATATGTATGATTCACCGTTACTAGTAAGTATGTACATGTAAATATATGTATGTACGTACAGGTTTCATGTTGACTAGGTAGCACGTTATGCGTCCTTGCGTTTGAGAATTATGTAGCAGAGTGTAGAGCGAAAGTGACTAAACATTACAACCGGCAGCATGTCATCGCTCTCCTCTCTCGTGTTCTCATGTCACAAGAGCACAGGTGCACAGATGCACTCACTGGCTTCGTCCGTACATTTCGCTTTCAACGTTCTGCCTGCCTGCAGTTGTTGAACTGTAAGAAGGAAATGTTTGTGCGCCAGGATTATTTGTTAACAACAAAGTGTACAGCCGTCGGTCCGGTATAATATTGTACAGGTCACACAGGTCTCGGTACAAGCGTCCCGGTCTATCACGATGAACGTTGTTGCTTCTTTGGAAATATATAAATTTATTGTCCATATCTGTGGTGGGTGGCAAGCGTCATGCTTCTCCGGACCGACGACGTGAAATCGTGAGTGAACTTTGTAAAAACTCTACGGAGAGATTTCTCAGCAGTGCGATCAACACGGTAAGGCGGGATTCGCCGGACGTGACGCATGATTAGGTAACGTCTCGTTCCATGTCCTATGTAATTTGTTCAACTGTCTAAGTAGGCATCTTATAATAATAAAAAATAATTTAGTTCAAGTTTCATCTCGCTTTGCGGTGTGCAATCTACACGCCGTCATTGTTCCACCTCTCAACAGAATCATTCTTCTTTACTTCTGACCTTGTATCAGCAGATATGAAAATACAGACAACACATACAAATATAAAATATCTGTATTCTAGTGTATTCTTACTATTTATAGTAATACTTACTTTTAAGAATATTATCTTCCTTTACAAATGACTTCCTTACAATACAAGTCTATATCTAGTATTGTATTTTTATTCTCTACAATTTACTTTTTGTCAACTGACAAATACTATTGTACAGATCATATTTCTTGTGAACGCACATATTATTTACGATTTTACGACGGGCTAGTGTCGAAAAATAAAAAATTGATTCTCTGCAGTGCCATAAATATTGGGAAGTGCACTTGCTCGAATTTATAGAAGTGTCAAGAAGCAATTGGTCCCTTGTAAAGTCGGTTATTTATGGCTTTATTGCATCCGGGAATTTCTTTCTCTGCTGGCACACTAATTGAGAGGGTTTCTCCTAACTGTGCAGTTCTGTTGCCAGTCGTATATCATCCATCATTAGAGGCCAGCTGACAAATTTACCTTTACAAGAGAGGGAGACTCTGACGTTTCTATTGTTGTCACTATCAATGCCCGACAACTAGAATTCATCGTGCCAGTTTAGTATAATAGACAAATGGATCTTCATCGTTAACTTCTTGGCAAAGTACACACACTAACAGTCAACGCAACATTGCCAACTATACATTTTTCATACTACATATTTGTTTTTCTATATAAGAAATTTATAAGCAGAAATAGCGATATTTAAATGCAAGCATCTCGCTTCACTAATGAACATATTTTTACAACATTCTAGTTTATTTCAAGTAACTTGTTTGTTTCGAAATAACTAATTGACTTGAAACTTCCTACTTTCAGTTTGTACAAAATGTGTATGGATGTTTTTTAACTTTATCATGGAAATATTGATATTTCAATAGAGAAATGTTTAAACTGCACAAGTTGGCAACGTAGCAATGGCCCCCCACTTAGTGCTACATCTCGACTCCGTAGCGCAGTCTGTCACATTTATTGCCTAGAAAAACTAAAATTAATAGTAAACGCGCAACCCCGATGGTGTCAGTCTTCCACTAGGGGTGCAAACTGAACTGCTGAGCTACCCTCATAAACATGCCGTCATAAATAAGTAAACCTGTCAATGTAAAGCCTTCCCTCACATTTTTTCATATACACAAATAACCTAGATATTTGTCCTTATATATACGGGCGCTCTCTGGCTATACCATTACTGTTTTGGGTTTTGTCTAAGTTTTAAATCTTTGATTTTTTTGTTTACCATGATATGTGATCCATCGGTTTTTGTTATGGGAGGGCGAACAAAAAGAATAAATTATGATTATCATTAGGTATGTAGATAAATTCTCTTGTTATTGTTTTGACTAATGGCTGGCTGACAGGAAATATATAGCCAAAGAAAACATAAAAAGAGAAAAGACATTTTGAAAAGTGTAAAGCTATAAGTGTTGAATTTATTCTAGAATATATAATAAACGTCAAGAACACATTAATTTTATAAGTTACATTTGGTACATTAAAAAATGTATAATTTTTCACTCTTTAATAAATCTAGTGATCTGTGTAATTAATATGTTACGTCATACGTCAAAATGTGCAAACGAAAATAATTAACAGAATCGTAAATTTTTCTGTTTTAAAATGGATATATTTTTATTCCCAACGTGAAGTTGGAACGCACAAAAAATCTATCAGAGCGTAGTATGTTTGCTCTACATTTAAATTGCAAACGGCAAATGATTAACTAAGGTATTTCTCGTATAACTTTTCAGTGATGCTCGGCAACAATTTTCAATACACGGCTACGGACACAACAGTTATATTTGCGGTGAGTTGTTCATTTGGGTAACAAGTGGAATGAAGCACGGATAGAAGCCGATAGTTATTAGGAAACGTTGATGAGTGGAGCTAGTTTGTGTTGCAAGCATTATGAAAGCGGTCGAGTCGACAGTAACTTCCAAACTAGTATCATTGTTCCAACAGTGTGCAGAACACATAGATATAGCAAGGATGGCGAGGGACATTATAGCACTGAAACCATCGTCGCATACAAAGTGACCAGGCGCGATCCAGATTGGCAACTGTAAACATAATGCGGCGACCCCCTAACAACGCGTCCCAACCTAGTCGCCTCTGTATGCACTCAACAAAGTACTGGTCACCATAGAAACGGATGCACATGCACTAATACGCTGACCAACATGCTTTTCCAATGAATTGAACAATTTGCAACGAGAGCGTTTGCAACACAAAGCGAAGGTGACAATTCCCCAGCTAGACTGGCACAAACAGGAATGGCTGCCGGCATGCTAGCATTGCATTTATTTTGGTTCCAATTTGTCCCATTATGGTTACAAATTATGGGCCCGACACCTGGACCACTAACTTCTGAAATTTTCTGGTCGAATAAATATATTCGACATATCGTACAACAAAAAGAATGTATTGTAATATCGGTATCTTATTCAATCAAGTGTGCGGTATCCTTCAGGATACCCATTCCTCACCTCCCCCCTGACTAATGCTTCCAATTCCTGGTGCTGCTGATGAATAGACTTGACTTTTAAGTAAAAAGTCATGGATGAACGGTGAAGCCTGTAGGCCGCATTGAAAATATCAATTCTTTTGTTGATAATATATTTTGAGCGTAAAATTATTTCAAACCGATATTTCTAAATAATACAATCGTCTTTCCCAGAGAGAAAAACATTTTATATTATAGCATGAAAAGAGAAAAATCTGAGAATATATTCAACATTACGGCAAATAACAGTTCTAAAATAAAAGAACACAAATGATCTAACATAAAAGCACAAGATTGCGAAGTGTATTAGTTGCTTTTAAAAGTCTCTCACCATCTTTTAGAATGCTTCTGCTATTGCATCGTACGTTACTATTCGCAAAATTGCAGGCTTTTAAAGTTACAATCTTCGGAAAATGTTTAAACTCTTAGGTACATACAGATGCAATTTCACAAACAGGTTTTCAACGTACACGGCCAAAGACAAGTGACAAAGATGCTTTCATTTATTGACGTTGCTCTTAGCAGATATTCTCACAGAAACAAGAAATGTTCATACTGAAGAACTATACAATATATTACTGGTGTACTGTGTATGTTTCTATTTGAAACTAAATGCATACATAATGATTCATAATGTTTTTCATACTAAACTTGCAATGGATAACGATATGCTAATCATAATATTAAGTTGTTAGTTAATATCATGTGTGGAATGCAGATAATAATTGCTCATCTAATAAACTAAGTTTATGTTTATAAAATATTCACGGCCGCTATTTTACTAAATCATTTTTCATGCTCCATTTTCGTCTGGCACCCTTGTTATGATTCGACTCGACCGATGAACGAAACGCTGCTAATTAGAGCGTTGTTCCAGAGATTTTCTTAAAATATAATTCCCTTATTAAGAGTTCCGTAATTAATGTTTGTTCCTGCTTTACGCTGGTGATTTTTCATGTTCTCGAACGTTCTGAGAAATAATCTACGAGCTCTACCCGAAAGCCTTTCATACAAACACCATACACCTTTTGGAATGTAAACCAATAAATATTAAGGAATGAAACATGGATGTTGCAAAAAAATAAAATTTATTAGCTCTGGTGGGACGCGTAGCATTGCTTGTTCTATTTTGGTTACATAAAATTGTTGACGTGTTCAAAATTTTGTGGGTACAGATTTCGCAGGGGGTTCGAACTGGTTTTTGAAAAACTATTATAATATAGTATTAATAAGATCAGGGCTGCAATCTACTCATATATAAGCACGTTCTTATATTAGATAGTGTCCCTAACGTGTGCACACGCGGGGGGTTTAGTCAACCCTATAAACATCCTAGTCGACCAGTTGTACCTTGTACAACTATTAATAATGTTCCGAGGTCGACGTTTCTAGTTGGCTATGTGTCCCTTTATGTGTGACTAAGCAAGCCAATGTGTACTATCGCACGGACTCTGTGCTATCACGCAAACGGGACTAGGAAATCCTGAGTAATAAATTATATGTGGAGACTTGGAATACACAGAACACACACACACACACACACACACATGTATATACAAGAACAGTCGTACGTTCTGTGAGTGAGATACACACATACACATACACTATTCAGGGGGGTGGGTGAGACAGAGAGATATTTGTTGCTACTATTCTATTCTGTACGGGTTACGATTCTCATTTCCAAGGGTGACTTGATTATGCGTCCGGCTATACTATTGACGTGTGGTGGCGTGGCAGCATTAGTCACGCGTCCGTGTAAATGCTGTCGCTGCCAATAAAGAAATGCATTGGGGATTCATCCGGATTAAATTGGCAGCCACTGTCAAACTGTAAACAATGGCAAAATGCGTTACACAGCGTGTGTATGTGTGTGGGAAGAGCTCTCTCTGATGCATTATTGGAAAATGGGAAATGTTATTTGAATATCACACGTCAGTTGTTTCAAATCAACTGACACTTCACTTTCATTTCGAATATTTGTTATTGCAAATGCAGGCAAATATATATATAGCATATTATACGATGAAATATAAATAGTAATTTCGAAATATATACGGGTAATATATTTGTTCGAGTTAGTAAATAATAATACGATGATTGTGCTATATGAATCACAATGTGAACTGGAGCTAAGACAAGTCGGGACCGGATCTCCATGTGTATGTACGTATAACGTTGTGTATAGCGCGGCCCTTTGATTTATCATACCGTACCAAATCCTAACCGGTCACCATCGTAACTCGGTGTACGCTAAATTAATCACGTTCTTGAAATCTTGTCTTACCATACCTCCACTCCCCCACGCCACCCCGCTTTCCGCTCAGCTAACCTGTACAGTACAACAGCTCACATCTCGAATTAATGAACTGCCGCTTTTAAATCTCTGATAAGAAGGTGTTGGTTTCTTAATTCATTATTGCATCCTACACTTCCAGTCATCCGCTTATATTGTTCTCATGTGAATATACTGATGTGGAAAGAAGATATTTATTCTTTCAAATAAATTGTAAATGAATTGTGATTTTTTTCTATACTGATTGCAGAATGAAAATTTCAAAAGTATTTCTTGTTAGAGAGAAAACTGAATATTTGTATATCTATATATGAACCTGTTACTGATTCATTTTGCTTTGTGAAAAATAAAACAACTTGTAAGTTCACATAAAGAACAAGACGGATCGATCGGATCATATAGACTAGTACATATATTGTAGGTAGACTCTCTGATATTCAATATGCTCGCATATAGCGACGGTTTTAAAAATACAATAGGATTTTCGTGCGAGGCCGCAGCAGCAGATGCAAAGATTCAATTTGTACTACAATGCCACATCATTTTAGATTATCAATCGTTCGGACTCGACCCGAAATATTTCCCCGTCTGAGCTGTAGGTAGTCTTACCTTATATCATAATGACCATACATGCATCTCAGGTATGGTTCGGAAATTCTTTTTGAAATATTTATTCCAAACAAGATTCCTATCATTCTGTAATCTAAAATTTACAAGATCATATTATAAGAATGCAGTTTTAACACAATAGAAAAATAGATTAATAATATTATAGATATGATTCTAGTTATTTATAAACATATTTAAGAATATACAAAATGTTGCATACATTTTTGAAGAAAATTTCTGTAACTTCTGAGAGAGAGAGTTTTGGTTCAATTTTAATACCGATCCTGATTGATATGCGTACGGAGGTGAGATTAAAGTGAGGTAGAATCAAATGCTGAGAAGAGCAGGGTAGAGGTTGGAAGCCTGGTGAGGCATGGCTCTTCCTATCTGTGCTCGGCAATCTCTCATGCAACACACACACATACATGTAGGTATATGCATGCATACAGTGTGTATATACACTACACAATATGTAGTAATCATAATCTTATACATGGAATACATTAAGTTGCAGCCATGTACTTTAGTGCTCTGATGAAATTATAGCCATCAGACAACGGACTACTGCATGTAGTATATCAGATCCAACCTGGAACGGACAGTGTCACTGTTGCTGTTATTATTATTTAGATTACAATTTAGATCTTTTAGTAAAAGGTTCAATGTAACGTCTTACATACATCTCTATATGTATGTACAGGTATGTATGTATGTATGTGTGGTTTCAATCTGATAATATTGAACGTATAATAATTGTAATTGGTTTTAATGTTATTGTGACGCGCATTGGAGTAGTTGTAATTGCACTTTGAAATGGATTGTACAATGGATACTGACTACTGGAAACACTGATCCGGTTTTTCAAACATACCTTTAGATATTGTATAAATGTAGATAATAGCCTACACTGTAGGAATTATAAATGTTAAATCAATACATTGAAAGTAAAATCTGATTACAGAATCAAGTAGTTACGTACAATTCTGTAATACGCTGGATAATGTGAAATAGTAAGTAGTGAAATGGTTATTAGTGTTGAAATGAGTAATAATCTTTGTGTATATACAGACAGAGTAATGTTTATGCCGTTATGTAAGAGTTGTGTATATATGCATACCTATATACAGAAGGAGGCCGAAAGTAGGCGAACAGCTAAGCGAGAGAAACTGTTGTACCAGTGAACCCTGTACCAGAACAGTTCGTGACGGAACTGGATAATAAACGTGCACTCTCTCACTTTCCACTTATTGTTTATCATTAGACCTAACCTTAATCACTTGAACCACATTAAATAACAGACAATTCACGGTATTGCATATGTTAGTCTGCGGTGTCTGTACTTATATTTGCGGTCAAATCAAAATATTGATTAGATATTACTGTAGTGTATATAAACACATGTAAACAATATATTTCTAAATGCAACACCATGTTACTTTATAAGTTATTTTAAAAATTCACCTAGTTCTAAATGCCACCGTGTCAAGTGTATAACATTGACGTCCGCTGTGCTTGATTTATCCTGCTATAAATCGTGTCAACGTTTTATGTCCTTTGCCCCATGTATCTCTTTATTAATTCAATCTAGACTACACGTCCTGCTCGTTGTTGCTGTTGCTGTTGCTGTTGCTGCTGGTGCTGTTTTGCAACGTCGCACGTTACGTTAACTTACGTTACAAGATTAGAGCATACTTTGCCGCTGTTCAAATCGAATGTGATCTTGTATTAGCGCGAGCGTCACGATTTTTCTCAATTGACTATTAGCGATGATGATAAGTAGAAAAATAATGATCGAGAAGTGCACTGAACCGACTCGGATCAGTTAATTTTGGTTTTTGTAGATCGTAGGAAAGAAAAGTTCACATTGTGTATAGTTATATGTGAAACGGACGAACGGAAAGTGAGTTTTTATGTGTGTGTGTGTGCGCGCGCAGAGCCTGTTATTAACTAATTATTTGCTGATGTAACTGCAATCGTTCTTCTTCTATAAAATCTTGATTCAATTATTTCAATAATCGTATGAAAATTATTTTATTAATAAACTAAATTATCGTCGTATTATATTAAATTAAGTATGCTGTGTGTTTTTATACGTGTTATAAACATTTTAATTCATAATATAAATTATTTTTATGTTTGACAGAATAATGTCTTATCTTAGGTTTTACAGATTTTTTTATACATGATCTGTAAAATATATGAGGCTCGTAACATGCGAACGTACACTCTCTGCCTCTCTCTCTCTCTCTCTCTTACTCTCTGACTAGTACAAGTGAAATATTTGAATAAAAGTCTCACGAACAAGCGACATTCGTTTTAGCGTTTTTACAGAACAAAACGGTGCAGTGTTCTCTCAGAGCTATTAATAGAACAGGAAACAAGAAAAGTTTTGTTCGAACGGCAACAGTTCAGCATCTTGTAACGTCATTGCACTAAAATTCTTTTAAAATCCCTAGTAAGAACACTGCAATTTTCGGTCTGCGATCTGCGAATTTGCAATGAATGTTCATTGTGCATGTCTAGCAATTGTGTGTATTGAAACTTTTGTTAGTAAATATATTTTCTAAAATCCTTTTCTCTCATATAATAACTGCAGAATTTATAGTGTAAATATAAAATGCACAGGCTCATCTTTATAGCGGATAAAGATCTATTATTTCTTTATGAAAACACTTAATTACTTATTCCTAATGTGGTCAAGTACCCTTGTGTTATGTACTCTTTATAGAGTTAATCAAAGGAAGTTAATTAATTTCAGCTGGTTTATGCGCGCTCTTATAAGTAAAACGTATATCACGACAGTCTAGAATGTTCTCTCTCTCTTTCTCTCTGTGTGTAGTTTAAATACAGAATATAACTGTAACGTATTGTGCATAACTGTACAGAGCATGTTTTATTTACTTCTTGTACATTTTATAGTCCATATATTTTCTGTAGACAACTTTCCAATTTAATTTCCAACTTGAATGTTTCAGTTTACAAGTAATTTAATTGATCAATTACCTGTTTTATTTTCCGAAACACAAACATTGCAATGATTTTAATGTTTGAGAAAATTGCAGAGTACTGTTTTATTTTATGTAGATTTTTGCTAGGAAATTATAAGTATATATTATATAGACATAGAGGTATGTAGAGTGTGTTTAGATATATTTAAACAGTAGTTGCAGTATTTGTTTTAGCCTGTAGCAAATGTAACATGTTATAGCAATGACTATTATGTATATAGGTAGCCGGAACTGTTTATATATAACTGCATAGTTGAGAAAAAACAACAAGTGTATATGTACACTGTTATTAGTAATGTATGTAGGTATTATAAATACAACTATGAGTAAATGAACTCGCATGCTGCTACTGCTGCTGGTGCCGTCTCCTCCGTGCGTTCCTACATTCGGCATTTGACAGATTGCCGGTATTACATGATTTATAGCGGACGATGCTCGTTCCATCTGGCGGCGACCCGCGTGTATACCCGCACATTGCTTTATTATCAATCTTGTTCGTAAAAAATAATGCATCGCCTACGACACAATATTTATGCCGAGCAGGTATTTTATTACGCCTATCCATATACCTTGAAATATTTCGAAGAAATATTTGTTTATTCCTTTTTATGAAACCTTCCTTTAATATTGGAGAAAACAATTTCAATTTAGAATATAATATAAAATGTATATTATATATAATGTAAATATTACAAGGAGAGAAGGTAGGATTGATCAAGTATTACAAGAGTCAAGTATTGAACTGAATAAAACGTACATATCGTTGTTCTTTGTCCAACAAGTTGGCGACGATAACTCGTAACATTCCCAGTGGGGTATGTGAAATATAGATTGAACTCTATATAAAATATTAATGCAAGCAGGCAGGCAAGCAGGCATAGCCTGTGCATAGCGTGATTTCAGTGTATTTATCAAACATATAGTCATTCATAAATAGAGAATTTCCTGTATTTTATGGTAAAAACTTATTCTCCGACTTCTAGTTTAAATGATATATTACCGGCAACTTATCAGTATTAATTAAAATACTTCAACTACGTAACATAGTAAATTACTTGTATCGCTCTTTCCATACGGAGAGTAAAAAATAAACACACACACACATGTGCAATGCAGCGATTAGAAGAAAAAGAAGATGTGTCATGCACTATCTTATTCTCTATCCGTTGTCTGTCAACACATCTTACAGATGTTTCTAGTTACACATATGTGTATATATGTGACAGTAGTGTATTTTACCAAAATATTATTAAATTTCTGTATCTCGGTTTGCCTGTAATCAGATGTTGAAATTTTAGCAATTTGTACTGTCTTTGATCTTAACTTTACTCGATAATTGTCACTTGCATTAGTTGGTATTTAATATTTGTTTGAAGTTCACATAAACTGGCGATGTTACAAATTTTGTTTGTTGACAATGATAGATGATGTACTATGCTTATTATAGAATACAGAGAAATTGCACTTTGCATTTAACTGATATTTCCTTTTTCATACGTACGGTTAGAGGTAGTCATAATAAATTGTTCCGTGATTTGGCAAGAGTACACATATCGTTGTGACGTCAATGGCGTCTGTTTGTAGCGAGAGAATGCTTGTACATCTGCTTACACACAGAGAGAGAGAGAGAGAGAGAGCCAAGGAGTCTGATGACAGAAGTGTCATGTGAATTCTTGCGTCAGCAGGAAATCTTCTAAGTGTTTATTTGAACTATTTTCAATACACTTGGAGAATACATGTGCTCATTTATTTAGATAAATATTATCATTTATAACGAGCAGACTTGTTCAAAGAATTAGTGTATAGTAATCTTGACAGATTCTCAAAATGAAGACTAACATTTCAATAGATAGGTCAGGGATAAAAGTTTATCTACCAATGATTATTTTCTGTGTCTAGAAAAATATGTTTCCTTCCAATGGATTTTTCTTTATCTATATTTTATACAATATGAATGTTGTTTATAAATATTTATTAAATTCGCTGAGTACTTCATTGGAAATGACTAGTGTTTAATAATTTGTTTAATATGCTTTGTTTTTGTTCATCTGGTGTTTATCACATTTGTAAGATAAAATGAACAAAATAAAAATGAAAACCGGGAGAAAGAATAATGACGTGCAGCTTGCAAGCCGAGCGTGTCTTCCCATCTGCAGAAGAATAAGCAAGAGCAATTGAAAAACACGTTTGATATATCTGTTACCACATGGAGCGATGTTTATTTGGTTTATTATGAGACTCTCTTCTTCTTCACTCATCTCTTCTCTCCTTGTTTTATTATTTAGTTTTTTCTTTGCGGTCCCGTATGACAGTTCATTTGAAGTTGTGTGGATGCCTTGTCAACAGTGGTTTTTGTTTGTTTGTTTCAGTGTTGGGAAAACTGCGAATTACTCCAGTCCAACTTCCAAGTGTGGGGTGCCATGTGTGAAGAGAAAGAAATATGTGTAAGTATTAATAATTTTACCTACAATCACCCAATTACCATATCAAGCACGTGGTGTATTTAAATATAGACACACACACTACACAAGTATTTATAGCAGGCTCCCAGTACTAATTGTGTTTCGCTGTGTGAGTGGGATATTTTTATGTTTCATGCACAATTATGATTGGATTGTTGCTGTTAGTTAATGTGATGTATATACGCACCGAGAGAGAGAGTCAGCTGAAATGTTCTGAATGTTTACTAACAGTACATGACATTACACGGCTTGCACTGATTATATGAACGCACCATAAATTCTAGTTACGACGTAACGCTCACAAAGAATTTCATTTGCTTTTCATTATCTGGTTTTAATTTTACGAGATAATTCAATCTAGTGGGACATTAATTATACTCGATGTGTCTTTCTGGGTGGTGTGCTATTTCAGAATCTATTTTGTTTAGTACATCAAATTGGTATTAATACCTATTTATGTATCAGAATTACTTTTATATATACGTATAACTTTGTAATCTTGGAAGGCAACTATTACTAACACATCCTACAATCTATCAGCTGTATTTTCATTGTCCCCTAAGGGTTTCTTAAGGCCGTTTCGTACTATATTTGTCGGGACAAAGGCGCTAGTTGTCCCATATAAAATTATTAATACTCACATTGATTCCGTTATCAGTAATCAATTCGCTAAGATATGAGTCTCTCAGGTCCTATGTTTCTCTAGCTAAAGTACAGTGTGTGTGTGTGTATGTGTGTGTCTGGATAGATGGATGGATGTACGAGTATTGCTGTTGTTATCTACCGACTGCTGTAGGAGTCTGTTTCACAGATTGCGAAACTTGGCCCTGGCTGAAGTTTTACGGTGTCAGGATTAATGAGTATCATTTAATTGTGAAATGGCACGGACGCGAGACGCCGGTAGCGCCTTCGTACTACATTACACGCCTCCCGTGTTTAATTTCGTAAATTATATTAACTGCTGTTAACGTTGTTCCCCTTTATCCGCTAGCAATAACCAGCAGTAGACGTTCTCAGAACACACACAAGTACATACAGGACAGTCAAACAGCCAAGTACATATCTCTTTAGCTATTGGGAAAGAAACATGAATTATTAATTATATGTACTGTAAGTTCAGTAAGAAAGCAACCAGTAAAATGCATACCAAAGTAGAATTAAACTGTACACTGCTATAGTATTTGTGCAGCTTAATTTTGTGTTATTATACGTTCGTGTTCTTGTATTATGGAATTTCGCTTTGCTGAAAAACAAACACGTTCGCAATGCTGTGGACCCCCTAAATATGGACAAGCGGGCACATGTCGAATATAGCGTGTGTTATTCACGTTTTTCGTCCTGAGTTCGGCGCGCGTTTCGTACAATTAACTACAATGTGGAAACTGGTACTCGAAACGGGCACCCGTTGCTTTTACTCCACTTATTTTGCACCGTAATTAAAATTAAACGTCGTAATTTATTCCTACTTTCGTTGTATTATTTGCCATATCATATCGTGTTTAACAGTTCTGTTTCACGGAGGAATATTTTTTTTTATTGCATGGTGAATAATTATGTGTTACTAAATGAGAAGAAACGAACAGTGCTGTATGTTGTCTCCAGTGTACTGGTAAATTAATACAAAGACTTCGCATTAATTCCTCTATGTGTGAATCATTTTTCTGTTAACAGACACTTGAGTTTTTCGTCTGAATTTCTTTGTTACTCGTTTCTATTACAGATCGAGTTACCGTGCATTGTGTTCTGGTATTAGTACATCAACCAGTTAATCACATTAAGTGAATATTTCTTTTTTTTGAATTTCGAATCGATAAATTTTTATCCCCATCCAAACAAAGAAATATACTTCAGTATGCGGGGAGCTAATCTAAATTCTAAAATATTTTTTACATACCTTATTTACCCTAATGTTCCTAGCCGAGTTTCACACAAAATTGGTTGACATTTTGAATAATTGCTAAAGGCATGTTTGATGCATTCCTGTATTGAATTTTTGACCTCCCCCCTTGAACAAAGTTCACTGGCTTTGAAGAATCGTAGCGGATGGCCCCCGGGAATTTTTAACATTAATCTCGACACGGTAAGCTTAGAGAGAGAGTGGTGTCTGCCTAACGCGCCTTATCGAGCAACAGACACTCACAGACCGGTTCCTTAATACTACCGGATAGATCTACTGCACACATACAAACCATACACTGTACCCAGAAAAACATAGTACACTTTTAGTTTGACTGTAAAAACTCCTTGATTCATTCATTTCAACCCATTTATGTGCACATACCGCACATATGTATGTATGTATGTATGTATGTATGTATGTATGTATGTATGTATGTATGTATGTATGTATG
>JAGJTL010001381.1:3873577-3883887 GCA_022063505.1 Calosoma granatense
AAAATTCCTTGATTCATTCATTTCAACCCATTTATGTACACATACCGCACATATGTATGTATGTATGTGTGAGTGCCATTACGACAGTGCCATCTACCCCATCCTTGCCGAACCAAACGGCTGGCAATTGTGCTATAAATTACACTAGCACTTAGTCAGACCCGGGCATAAATCGCAACTGGACTTGGATTTTATGTTCGTATGTTTGTTTACAGTGTAATTTATATCTTAATTCTATAATGTTTTATCATTTCACTTCGTTACCCCGTTGCTCGTTCAAACAATGAACAATGTCCGCCGCAAGTCATCATATCTACTCGGCGATGTTGTTTTCCAGTATCAGAGTAGTGTACACTGTTATATTGTGCCAGAGAAGTTTGTTGTGAACGATGATGTAGTAGCCATTTCCGTTTAGCGGTTTCCTCTTGCCCGGAAATATTATAATTATGAAATAAATTTTTTGATGAATCTACCAGCTACACATATGTGCAGTTATTAATGCGTTATATAATACATTCTGTTTAGAATAGTATGTTGGGAAATATAATGTTACGTTGATGCTCAGAAATCAGTCGATGTAATTCTGTGCTCGCATAATAATTGAACTGAGAGCGAATGTTCTGTTCTGATGTGCTCGCAGTGAATGGAAAGAACTTTGAACCTGCGGCTATCTTGTAGAACAGGCAGGCACCATGTACACATACACTTGCCTCCTCTCTCTCACCTCACCGCACCACTCACTGCACCGCAGACGAGAGAGATTGTGTCGTGCTTTGCTACGAACAGCAGAGCTGCACCGTTGCATCGCTTCGGATCAGTGTACTTTGCATCTAATTGAGTTCCAGGGTGCAATTTAAAAAAGTCCACGTAATTACACTGGTTCGCGTTCCTGAAATCATCATTGCAGGCGCTGTTTATTTTTATGTAGCACAGAAACCCGCTCTGTGGAGAATGCAAATTAGATGTTTATAATCAATAATAATTACCGACGGTCGTCACAAGGCGCGTCATTCGATGTTATCTGCTGCTGCTCTCCAAAGTAGCAAGTCTAGTACGATGTCTATACATGGTCTCTCTCATACTCCTCTGTACACTATATTACACTCCGGCTATATAATTGTAAGCTTACAAATATAGATCAGATGGATTTCATAAAGGGGAGGTCACGGTAAATCCCCATTATCGACCAACAGTCAGTGTTTACTAACATTTCAACATACTAGTATATTCTCACGGCATTTCATGACCATTATGTACAAATAAGACAAGTTTATTTACATACTAATGTGTGTACGTTGTTATTTTGTTGTTACAGTTCCCTGGGTGTCAGGAGGCATGCCGATTCCATGCTGAAGCATCGACCAGAGTACAACAGACCCAGCCCGTTATTCACACGAAGGGTGAAGGTGTCATCAAGGTACTTGGTCCACTGGCCAAGTGGCCACGCCCCGTGTCCGTCAGTTCAAGTACACCGTTGATCTACGTCGTCATGCGGAAGTCACAATCAGGTCCCTGGCGACAGATAATTCAGACGCTGGATCTGACGACACGCGTCCCCCTGAATTCTGATCAAGCTGGCTCAACGCTCCGCGTGTTGGTCGTCGATCCCCAGGGATTGGTCACCATCTACAGTCCCGATGAGAACAGTGTGCGTGAGAATAAAAAGAAGAAGAAGACCATCAACACGGAAATAAAAGCGACCACCAGTAAAACTCCCGTTACCGATGCGGATGAAAAGTGGACACTGCGCGAAGTTTCGTTGATCCATCAGAAAGTTCTTGTAATTGGGGAGATTGCCTGGGAACCAAAGACCTCCCGTGGAGTGTATCTTGTCACCTGGGAAGTCGATGGTGGTGGTCTCAAAGGAAATCTGTTCACTGATTCGACCTGTGTGACACTGTCTCTGTGGCCTGATACCGTTTACCACATTCAGGTAGAACTCGTTTCACATACACCTGGCTTCGATAATCTCAAGTCTGAGATGATGGACTTGGACACGGGACGAGCACAGAAAGTGTCTACGGAAAGTCAGGAAGATCTAAACATTGTACCAGGCGGAGCTGGACAGGATATTCGTGAAAACATCGAATTCAACTCACCGTTACTATCTGTGCTTGTGAGTGCTGTCAAAGGTGAAAATAACGAACATAAGAGGCATAATCTGGAGATGCTCGCGGGCAGCGGTGCTGCAGTGTTGTTGTTCGTCATTCTGTTAGTGATTGTGTTGTGGCGGTGTCGATACTACAGTGGTACTTCAGCGGATAATATCTTCACAGGATCATCATCGGTCCGCAGTCAGAAACTTATCGAAGACTTTACTGCTTACAAAGGTGAGTGTCATTTCTCTCAAACTTAAAAGCTTTTAAAATTCCTCTCTATGTTGATGAGCATCATGCGACACACTTCTGCTTTTATATTAGAATTATTATATGTTTGAAATAGTCTGATATGAAAAGTTCACTTGCCCGGGGTAAATATGCATAATGTATGTCATATTTCGTTACAGTTCTATACGTCTCATATATATACGGCCATTACCCTTGCTAAATGTTATTGCGGTTATCTTTTCTATGATATATATACGTATAGTTCTCCATTAATATAGTTTGCGTGTCGGCTTTGTACAATCTTGTGTGCTTGGATAGACATGCGATTAAATTCCCGCAATGCGTCGTACACGTTACTGTGCTTTACATTTTCTATAATACATTACATACATATGTTAGTGCATTTTGTATATAAAACAATGAGAACTCCGATGTGGTAGAATGATAGTTTGCAGATAGAATCAGGGGAAAAGTAACAATGTTTATATGCTGCATAAAACGTTAGTTGAATGATGATGAAAATTGAAATACACTCATGGTCCCTGTTGCAAGTATATACCTGTATGTTATTACTAGCCCAAGTGTGCTTAGCAGTGTCACGCGACTGCACTTCTGCAGGAAGTGCGTGCGTACGTGCGTGCGTGCGTCCTTTCCTCTCTTTCTCTATGGCTGCGGCTGGCACCTGAACGCTGCCTAGGCCTGGTTGACATAACATGAATAGTGCCCAGTGTATGCTTGTGTACTGGCTGGCATTGTACATGCACTGCCACCACCGGAAGTACGAACAAATGTCGCCTGCTGCCATGGATATGATCTGAGCTTATTTCTAAAGTAAAACGAGAAACTAAACGCACTGCGAACAATAGATGCGTCGGCACTCGCATGCTCTCTTCAAATGCTATTTTATAGATAAATCATAATAGACCTAATTACGGCTATCTTGCCAGACCATTCTCAAGGATAATATATACAACAACCACAACAAAAAAGTTCCGCTTTCTGTTTAAAACATTACTGTAGTATTGATCCTACTCTACGGAGTAAGAGTTGATTACTGTTCTGTGAAATCTTTTGATTCGTTTTTAATGTTTTCTTAATTCTTGTTTCAGGCTTTCAACCGATAATGACAGTCGTCTCTAGGGTAAGCGAAAAACCGCGAGGTGAACTGTTGGCCCAGTGTGACGGGGGTTCCGCCGTGGCGCCGACGCCAGACGTCGCGTTCCTTGGCACGCAGCAACAACAACAGCCGACGCCCATATATCCCAGCGACACGGAGGACACGACGGCTTTCCTCCAGGACACCGAGCACGCTGCACGTAACGAAGTTCAAGTGTGACGCCACAGTTACGATACCGTCACCGCGACGTCCGCGTCGCATAGCGTCGTCAGCAGCAGCAGCCAACAGCAGCAGCAGCAGCCGCCGTATGAAGGGGATTAATGATTAAACAGTTCCTAAGTTCTTAACTTATATTATAAAGAAATATAATACCGTCAAGAATGAAACAAGTCTAAACCAGAAGAAGATGAAGATGATGATGAATAAGATCGTATGATATCAGATGTAGTTGTGCGATGAAGAAACAAAGTAGTTGCGCGTTATGTATAACATGTGCGTGTGTGTGTGTATGTTGGTGATATATACAAAAATAATAAAGTGTAAGTGAGCGCACGTGGTGAATTAGACGCTAACACGACGCCCCGTGACGTCACCGGCATCACCTCAGCCCAGCACATACAGAGCGCGTTGTAATGTGTCGCCCCGTGTATATGTGTAAAGTACTAGTCTTTAATAGCGGCTAATTAAACGACTCTACAGTACCGTAACGTAACGTAACGTACGGTACCACACAGAGAGGAGAGTAAGAGGTAGAGAGAAAGAGAAGTATAAATATAGAGAGAAAAGACACTTATCTATATCTGGAGAATTATTTACAATTAATCATTATGAAATGCTACCACTTACTACATATATACAGAATTGTATATCTATGTCAGAGATACAAGTACAGTGAGTATATATATGTAATAGAGATGATCTTCGGCTGCGTTCTCCAAGTTAATAATTATTAATTTTCTGTGCGCATGCGTTCAAGCTTGCGCTTTATTAATGTACGTACCTACATAACAATGTGTCTAATACGTATTTATACCTATTGGAATTCAGTATACTTGTCAATATTCAAGACAGACCGTGTAGGTGATATCGTAGCCACGTATAAATGTTGATATTAGCTGTAGCTTCGTAAATATACCGCGTCCGCCCGTCCTCGACCTTATCTACTACTTACTACATACAACAACTACTGTTTACTACTACTATTCCATTCCCTTTCCCCCGGCCCCGGGCCCAGCTCCCTGCACACAGTGGGGAGTGTGTGGTCTGTCTCTCGGCGCATCAACTATCGGCTCACTATCAACCTTTAGCAGAAATACTACTACTAACTAAATAGACATTCTATCTCTGATAGTTCGACGAATATTTGCACGTGCTTCCATTACTTCGCTGTACAAACTTTCAGTTTTCTTTCCTTTCCACGTGCAAATATAATTATCAAACCAAAGTCCCGGTCGTATCGTAACCATGCATTATTAACAACAAAACGAACTAGATTTTCTCTCCCCGAATCGTGAGTGTGATGGTTCGTTTCATCTTAGTACATTAGTAGAAGCCGATGTCGCCATTTTCCTTCCAAACCAAACCCATTTCCAAAACTCTACCCTTCGCTCATTTAAAATGATTTTACTGTAAATACTTTATTGTATTATAATTATCTATTATATATTATATAAGTTATTTTTGTATTAAACATGGTCTTAGTCACAGCTAAATGTAAATATATTAATTATTATCAGTGGATATTGTTCGTTTATTTATTATTGCAACCCTAACCTACAATGACAGAGTTAATCTGCAGAAACTGTTCAACTAGTACAGCTGGTACATCTGTTCCAGACACCCTGCCAAACATCTGCATTTCATCTACAACTACACAATGCACATTGCTCACATAAAGCCTTGACAAAACAGTGTATTCAATTTACATATGTACATCCGAGCCATTAAAAATATCACATATATAAATGAGATATAAACCCTGCAAGCAAACTAAAGAAATACGAGACATTATCCGCTGTTCAGTGTTGTGCACAGTTACAAGGAGATGTTCTAGACTTTGTTAATATCCACTATAAGGTTTTAATACACATAACTGTATGTGCTAGTGTAACATATCAGCTCGTAAATGACATAAGGTGCTGCGGTCACGAAGAGCACCGTTCCGGGGTGTTCATTTTATGTCCAATATGTCGGGGTCTTTGCGTGATATGTGAACTATACAGGCCCGTACTCTTCCCAACATATAATACACAAGCAGTAACTGTAATAATCTGTTGGTGTATCAAAAACACATTATTTTGATAATAGCAAAATGTTTATTTAATATTACAAAAAGCAACATTGCATTAATAAAATATGTTAACGTTGCAGCATTTTTATAACTATTTATATAATTGTTTCCTGTTCAAATTATTAACTATACGAAATATTTAAATTATGGTATTTTACACAATAAAACAATTCCTATTCCCGAAAAACGTGGATAAAATATGTATCTTCTGAATTATTTATACAAAACTACTTTGTATATTATTCATACGAGAGAGAGCTTAAATCTGAATACATGTCTTAATAATAATCCAGTCGAAGCATACTGTTGTTGTCGACTATGTATATTCAAGTACGGACCTGTATGATATGTGTGTGCTACACAGTACATAATACACAATAGAGACCACCGCGGTTACTGGCTGACTGAAAGAGAAGTTAACGAAGTCGAGTATCTGCTGCACACTGCTGCAAGTTCGTTCGCACCGAGAGTTATCGTCCCCGAGGGAGTGGAACTCCACCACAACCGTGGGGGCGACAGCAAAGATCATGTGACGTCACAGTCGATCCTGTGTCGGGATTAAGATTCATCTCTGGGGGATTAATGCGGATGCTGTACATTGAGGACAGATGCGTCGGGCCGCCAGGCAAAACTGACGAACCCTCTGCTATATAGTGTGATGTATGTGATGTGCTTGCATATGTGTGTGTGTAGATGCAGTATGTACTTTCTCACCCACATTGTAAAGGACAGTCTACACTGGACGATCGCTCATCTAACCCTTCAGATTTACAACAGTGATTTGTTCCGTCAGCTTATAGATGAATTAAATAATTCATTCCTAGTACGGACGGAAGACACATTTACTAAATAATCAAATACTTCTTCCATAAATAATAACTAATGCAAATGAAGAACAAATTCAATTGAACATTGAGCGAGAAAAGTATAGATCCTTTTGTTTTAATTAACAAACTACTGTTTAGAAAAGGGGACAATTTAATTACATAGTTATATCCATGATTGATACAGAGGATTACTTGATACTGTAGGGTGAACTAGTCTTGTCTATTTGAAAACAAAGAGAAAGTTTATTAGTGTTCGTGCAAATCTGCACTGTAATGATAGTGTCGTTATCATGCACCGACGGGGTGAATGAGAGCTAGGGAACATTTTGTTAACACAAACATGAATGGCTGGCAAATGTCGTCGAATGTTAATCAGCTGCTGTAAATATGTGTACGTACACGTACAGACGTGCGCACGTACACCGTTGTATTCTACAACAAGTAAGTAAAATGTTTTCTTTCTCGCTCTTACATTGCTGTGAACCATTAAGATTTAATCGTGCTTATTAAAAATATAAAATATGAACTGATATGGTGAAGGAGCGCCCTCGGAAATGAGCATCAGACACGGAACCACTCGACGCACAGTGCACGGTTTTGAGATCTTAATTCTCTTCTACTTCACTCCGCTCTCGCACCTACAGTGGACTCGCCCACCACTTCACACTTACGGGGCCGACAAATAGATCTTATCACCGGGATGATATCATTATTTTCATGTAATTTAATACCTTGCGTAATATATTCCGATTTGTTAAAAGTCATTCGTATGCTAAATAGCGCACTATTACAGATAATTCCATCGTCCTTGATAAACAAGATGAGCTTGTTGTTGATATCTCCCCCTCGACGATGAATATTTTTATTTCTCAAGTGCATAGGAAATTACAATCTCGGTAAAATTTTATCCTTCAAGTTAAGTACGACATGTGAAATAAAAAATATTGTAAGAAATAAAGTATAGGAATACTTCTTTTCTGTTACCTTCGATATTATTCGGATCACTTCGTACACCTTCGGTTCCATGCAAATTTTAATAATAGACGTTGACAGAAACAGCTGTAGCACAAGGTAAATTAACTCCGATCGTATTCCATTTCTGCATGAAGGTATTATTTCTGATTAATTTCCTTTGTGTGCTAAAATGTTCTTAAATGAAATATTTCATAATTCAAACATGATTCTTTACTATTTCTTTTCATTATGATTATGTTATCTAAAAGTATTAGGTCTGTTTCTCATTATAAGATATAATAAAAAAGAAAGTATGAGATGAGATACAGATTTCGTGACTAGGCTGCTATGAAGTATTTGATCTTTCTGCTCAAAATACAAATCTGTTGTGTACCTGCTGCAACTGCTGTTTCAGACGAATGCGCTCAGTGTTGACCCGTTGTGCATTGGAACCGGTGCATAAAGAATCATAAAACAAGACCGAGCGAGCGTGCGACGCGTGCATTGCAGATGTTGCCGGCGGCCGCACATGACGTGCCGCGCGCAATGTTCTATGTACCCCATCAGCATCGGGGCTCCACACACAACAGAACAGAATGTCTGGCATCCACATCAGACTTTCGGCGACAGTGGAATCTTAGTGAAATTCACCGGGGTGCACACACACACTCGACGATCTGTAATAATCTTAATGTGCGCATATACCACGTGCCAGTGTCGACCTCACAGAAACAGTATACACCCTCATGGTGTTCTTGTACTCTTTGCACATTTACCCTGCGTATGTCACAGCAGATGTCAGATTCCATACGTAATTATTTGCACAAATATGAGATAGAATTTTATCTAGCTTAAACAGAGAGCAATAATTAAAATATACTGTTCAGTAATGCATTTTAAAAGTAAACATAGCTTGTAAACTAATGTATAATCTCGATGCCTTTTATTTATTATACCACGGTCTGTAAATGTGTGTGTTGTGTAAAAGAGAAGGAGGTTTTTTTCATACTAGAGAGATAATATTATCTTAACTACATCATAAGATGAAATGTATGTATTTATAATAGTACCATGTACATGTATTACGCATGGCTTGTTTCTGCGTGTTTGTTATGCGCAAGGCGAACTTTAGTCTAAAGTATGTATTTTGGTACCGGACCCTTTATTGCGCATATGTGTGTGTGTGTGTGTGTGTGTGTAATATGTTTAATATGCAGCACAGGAGACTGCACACGCACACACACACGTACATATCTGCTCTGTGACTGAGAAGATGGCTTATCAGGCAATGTATCGGTGCGTCGATCTTTTGTCTGGAAGGGAAATAATGATTGCCGCTATCTACAACGGGCACTTGTCCTGAAATGTAAGTTTGGTCGTCATGTAAAAGCAAGCAATGCCCTGTATGTGTGTGTGTGTGTGTGCCATGACAGCCGCAGATCGTAAGATAATTGGGAAGTAAATGTTGATCATATTATACAAAATGACATATTCAATACAAACTTGTAAACATGCAAGCATTTGCTGCCGAGAGAAAAAGTATGTCGTTGTACCCCGTGAATTATGCATTTTGATGTTTACAGAGTTATGTCTCTGTCGTTGAAGCCAGAAAGCACAGACTGTAAGCACTGTCTGGGAGCGATGTTATTTATTTGCGACATTCCCGATAATCGTAAATCCCCGATGTACGGTATTAATTAGCACGAGACCTCTAATATATCAGCCAACTGGTGCTATCCGGACCCCCCCCCTCCCTCCCGCATACTCCGCCAGCACTGTCGTCTGACCACCGCCTGCTTCTCACTTTATTCCCTTTATACCAACAGCAAGGACACATGTGTGTACATTCACACTCGGGTTATGTGTGATGATTTAAAACTGACTGAAGTAGATTAAATTTAAAGAGGCGTACACAAAGTAAGCATGTATATGTGTGTATGTATATATAATAAACGTACTCTGAAACAAAACTAGATCCGAAATTACGATTAAACCAGTGATAATCGATCTTGTAGATTTACGATTCTTGGAAATAACATACGAACGATTAAGTGTATCTGCACAGATAAATAACTAATGAAAGAAATAAAAAAGAACTGCACTGCACTGTAAGGTATATATCGGTGGATCAGCAGATCGTTGGAGATAATGCTGACTGAAATCGTTTTTGAATAAGGTTGCACCTTGTTTATTTTCTTAATTATCTATCTTATTTATTACTGAGTCCTGAGTACGTTGATTGCGGAAGTGAAATACGGGAATGTTGTTGCAATAATTTAGTGAGAATTCGTACAACTTATAAGTTATCAGTGTGCGAATGTTTGTCAATGTATTTAGTTGTTAAATATTGGTAACTAGAACGTGCAGGTAGCTGTAAATACAACTTGTATGTTAGAAACTGTTGGTTGGACATTGTGACGACAGTTCTGTGCCACATGTATGTGTAGGTAAGTAGGGTTGATGTGGTCAACAGTGCATCTGAATGGCATTACACACTGTACTTGGCAGCTACATCAAACTAGTAAGTACATGCATGACCAATAATACACAATGGAATAAGACTTGTAATATATTCTCTATATATTCGTCCTTACAATTACTCTTCGAAAATATTAGAATATTTTCTAACTAATTCTTAGCAGTATTTCACAACGATTTGACAGATATTTTATTTACATTTACCTTATAAAAATATATCAACTCAGAGCTAAACATGATTGTTAATAATTGAAATAAACAATTAAAAACATTTTCATTTAGCTTTTATTTAATTCATTTTATTGTTCGTCATCGAA
>JAGJTL010001381.1:3885296-3899529 GCA_022063505.1 Calosoma granatense
TAAAATATTTATAATAATTTTTTCCCCTTGAACATTCACAGACACAATGTATAGATATTTAGCAATGTCTGTTTGCAATACGTAGTAATTAACTTATATAAGACAGAGGGCAATGTGAAATGAAATTAACTAAAATAGATACGCGTCTTGTTGCGACACTTTATATATGCAATGTGCATATTAAAAAGAGAAATTTGTAAATCAGGTTCGCTGTAAATTTGCGTTGCGCAGTGATATAATTACAATGTCCAGTGGAGTGTTGTTGCAGTAGGTCATGTAGATATTAGTTGTTATCTGTTTTCAGTCAGTCCATCTGTCTTACCCGGGCTCGGGTTGGTACCTACTAATAATCTCCTTTAATAAAGATACAGCCGGTATTATGAGTTAGTAAACTCAGACTCCTACCCGCTCTTTTGTCTGCAGTTATCTGTCTTATCGGATCTCATGTCTCCTACCTGCACTAACTCAGATATTACATTTTATTATGCTGCACATTAAATATCATGTCAAGTCCGAACCAGATGTGTTCTAATAGATAAATCCTAATTTATTTATTGTTGAAATTTCATATTAGTATAAATGAAATTATTAATACTTTTGATAAACTGATATATTACATTTACTTTATATAATACGTGAACTTAGAAATAAAACAATTTAATTGTAATTGCTCGTATTTCAAAGAAATGCTCTTTTTTTACTAAAACACTTTTCACACTTATTAAATTCTGTAAAATTAATTGCAGATATACGGGAACGTAACATAACTCAACGTATGAGAAATTTCTTTTTATCACGTACCTACACAATATCGCAGTAATATTACCTTCGTAATACAATTTATGACACATAAATTGCAATTTATAAATCATTCACGCAACATATTGTTTCTTAAAGAGCAATAACACCGTGTATATACATTGCGGAACAATAATTAGTTATATTAAACATTCTGTAGTTGGTAGCAGTGCTGTGTAACGTATTGTCGTCTAGTAGTTGACGCCAATATATAATATGTATTACATAGTAGATGTTTAATCATGCGAAATGTCAATTTGTGACTGTGGTTATGTGTCATACTCACATTTATAAACAAATTCTAACGGTTGAATATTTCACTAGAGTAGAGTAAAACATAAAACTTCAATTGTGCTGAATTGAAAAGTTGGTTTCATTTAATTGGGTTACTGTGGTGTGTGTACATTGTGAGGAACATAATATTACAACATTCCCGTGACCTTGGTTCAAGTTCAAACACTGAGTACTGCGTATCAGATGCACCAGCAGTTCCAGCAGTGGTGTCAGTTCAGTGATGTGCCGTGTACAGTGTAGACAACATCAGGAAATTTCCAACCGAACTCCGGTATTTGGAGACAAGACCATTGCGAGAAACAACTGGATTCTTTCCACCGAATAAAACCGTTTGATCTCTAGAGAATGGAAGATATTTTTATTTCATCAAATACGAGTGTAGTATTTGTTCTGTTAGGAAAACTTCTCCTCTCAGCAGTTTCGAATTTTTTCCAAAGCCGGTTTTTTAAAGACATGTTTCATTGACAAATGGATGGATTGTTATGAAATTATCTGAACTATTTTCACAAAATCTATTGAATAGGTTTGTCTAGACAGACAGTGTTTGTATACAGCTAAAAAACACTTTTTATGAAGTATTTTTTAGTATTATCTAATGTATTGGTAGACTGTGTTTTTGTACGAATTAATCTCCGATTGATGGTAACGTATTGATGTATGTTTCATGTTGACTATCTATGTCGGTAGGAGACTCCATTTGTTCAATGTATGTACGTGTAGGTATGATTACTTTCTGTTGGAATACACAGTCTACTGTATATACACATACTCTGACTGAATCCAGATGTGATCAACCAAGCTGTACACGTATACTGTAATTTCCAAAACAGATACTCGTCATATACAAATGTAATGATATTCATCTTGTTACTGACTAATATTTGTCTATCTGCTATACATATGAGTAATGCTTCTGTTCTATCAAGTCTGGATATCTGTCTGTATATAATGGTCTAGTTAAGGGAAAGAAATATATTTGTAATAATGACTAGTATTATTTAGTTCCTGTGAAGAACATATAAAAATCCATATTAATAATAAATAATATTCATCATTGCATAATATTTATATTATTAATGGCAATCATTATGAATTTTGCTATAGTAAATATGTCAAATATGAAACATTCACATTAATTTTGTAGAAAAGTGTACCCTTTAAATCCCTTTTCAAAAGTAGTGAGCTATTAACTAGCTATTATATGTAATTTTATCTACAGGCACTGCCCACACACTTTAAATAATTTTTAAAATTGCTGCTCATTTCTGTGAACATGTGTTTTACTAACATTAAGTAATAACGAGTGCATAATTATATAGGTATTGTGCATATGGTACTAACCCTACCATATGGTAAATATAATATCTATCTCTACATTCATATCTCTAGATATAACTTACCACCATTTATTCCATTTCTATTAATTAAATGTATATTAAAATACATATGTTCATATGTACCTACTACGGAACATTAAAAAAAACTGGAATATTTATTAATACGTGAAAATAGAAAAAGTTTCGTTGAAAATGTGCATTAAAAAACATAGTATATTTAGATTTGAATTTTGACATTAATTGTAAATATTATTGCTTTTATTTTAGCGCTTGCAGTTAATTTGTAATTATTAACTTTTATACATGCTATATTTTTGTTTGTTTTACATTTTGCTCTAAAGTTATATTTACCGTTTTTTCACATTTTGTAACCATTTTAGATAGACATTTGTCAGATTTAAAAAAGTAGTTCCATCAACTAAACTTCTTATTTAAGTAAAGCAGTGTAGGTAAATTACTGACAAGGAATTCGAAAATTTCCACTTATTTTGGCAATCAGTATAAAACTGTTTATCTGTCATCAAATGTTCCGCCATGGAAGAATTTGAATAATTTCTTGATAGTTCTCTCTATATACCGTTGTGATGTTCTTTCTCTTAATGTAAGTTGGAAAGTTTGAAGAATATTAGTACTGTGTGTGAGAGAAATTCTACTTACAGAACTAGCAAGTACAAGTTGGGTGTATTAGTTACACCATACGTACATTTAGTACACAGTAGAAACTGCAGTAGACAATTTCAAAACAATTATTAAATAGCACATTGTGCAGTCAAATACATTTTGTGTTGTTTTGCAAGTTTGCAATGAATTTAACGTGTAATTTAAGTTTGTGCGCTACATAAATTAAAAGAAAAAACGAACAGACGAAAAGTTGGAAAGCGTCAGAGCCCGCGAGTTCCATGGACGACGACGAATCTATTTTTTATTTTTTGTACTTTTGCCGCATACCGAAAGAATGCGCTGAGTTCTGTTAAAATTCCGACTTAATTGCTTTTTAATACGGCTCTTTGTCATCTGTACACTGAAATACTTGTGCATTATCAGAAGATTTGCAATTTTATTACTTCTGGGTGTGGTGTATATCTTTAATATTTGTAGTGAATTGTTATACAGTTTCCAGTTTATATAATAAGTAATAGTATTTTGTATTAAATAATAAAACTAGAATATATATGTGCAACATGAGTATGAGATGGTTGTAGATGCCGAATATATGAATTGCACGTATGGATGTGTAGTTTTTATTCCGTGGTAGCTGCGGTCACGTTGCTAGGGGCCACTTCACTACCGAATGTAAACATACACTACGTGTTTTATCTCGTCCGTATCAAGCTAAGCACAGGAACGCTTTATTTCCTTTTACTCTTGCATGCTTTTAATATTAAATAAGTATAGAAGATAAGCTTAACCCAACCGACCGTCGCTGCAGATACGAATACTACTNNATGTGCGCAGTTTTATAAAATTTCATTGCACATTAAATATAAATCTACAAGAAATTCTGTAAATGTCCAAGCAATATTTACTTCATCTTTCACAGTATAAATATTGTAATTAATGGAATATATTTAGGACACCTGCGCTAGTTTACTTCTGATTTGGCTGTAGCAGATTAAATATTTATCTTTCATTAGTAATTCTCCCATATATGTATAAAACTAAGATAGCTAGTCATGATTAGGAACACACACATAGATATGTTTAATTTATATTCTACTTGTGACTAAAATATAACGGGACAATATACAAATTGAACGAGTTTTGCATTTCTTCGTATATAGCATGTGATGAATATAATGAAATGAATTCACTTAATTAAATGAATACACACTTTTGTATTATTTTCACAGTAGAATTTATTAAAAATTTCCTCAGGACAAACATGTGAAAGAAGTCGTAAAAAATAATTAGTAAAATTAAAAAATTTACTATCACGTTATAAAGATAATGGAATATGACATTTAGAAAAAAAAAACGGAAACTGTGTGTGCTCCGAGCTAAATACTGCATTTGTCTCGCTTACCATTTTAATTGCGAACGTAAAACAATTTTAATGAATTCAACTTTTTATCATACAAGTATGAATATTGATCCGTTATATTTTCTATTTAAATTACTTATTTCGTTCCAGTATTTATAAAAATATTTGCAAACGAACTGGTTTAGTTATTCAAACTGTTCATATTGTTTAATACAATTTTTGACTTCTTATAAGGAAGGTTTTAAAGAACAATAATTAAACTTGTTTGGAAGAATAGTTCTTTGTGAATTCTCTTTCACTAATTACTTATTGGCTACGGGCATCGAATAGACACATTTTTACTCACGTAGATATCTGTAAGTTAGACTTTTAGTTTGCAAGGTGAAGCTGATTTGTTATTCTTGGTGCGAGTACGTGTGCTGGAGACGCTGTGTACGGGATATTGACTCCAGCGGCTCGTGAACTTTCGGCAACGCGCCCCGTCGACCCGGAGCGGGCGACGGTTGCCGGTGGTTTCAGGGCGGTTTTAATGGTTTAGCTGGTTGCGATGGTCCCATACAGATAGTGTCCAGCGGTGGTTCATTTGGTTGACATGCGTGTGTGTACATTTGGTGCACAGTTCTCTCTCTCTCTCTCTCTCTGGCGGTGAACTGGCCCTGCACTCCACGCTGCACTATATGACATTTGTACATACATACGTACGTGCTCAGCTTTCGGCTCATTAGTATTCCCTACCCCTGCGTTTATGTGCAACGCAGGACAGTATTTCAATAAATTTTTACAACGGCATACAATACATATAGTACAGTGGAATAATTACAGTATTTGCAGAACTGCACAAGTTATAATAAAATCAGTTGTTGCGCAAGGTAAAATTAAATGCTTGTTAATTTATAAACAATATTGTTTAAAAAATGTCTATTTATTATAATTATAAAACTAGCTATATTTCTGCAAAATATATTTCTATATTAAATAAAGTGTTTGAAGTATACATAAATTATGTTTACTGATGTAAAAGATTTAATTAATGAATAATAGTGTTACATAGCAATTACAGCTAACTATTACCTAATATTGGTAATACCAAATACAGTTACAATGAAAGCACTAGAGTCCAATACTATTATGTCGAAACGAACTAAGTTTCACGTACGTATATAGTAATACTGATGCAATTATTAGTTTACTAGTTTGGAAACTAGTTCATGCAAATCTAATACGAAATACGTAAACCATCGCAATAACATTCAGTTAGTGTAAATATGTAAACTGTATCACATGTATTTCTATGGAATCTTGCTATATTACATGTGTATTTAAACATTAAACATCGATATTTACCACATAAAGAAATATCACGTCAGTATCATAACATGTTACATTCGTGAAACGAACTTTTATATCGTGTGTTTTACACTAGAATAAAACCATTTTCCAACAGTTTTCTTTGTTTTTCCCCCGGATATAGTTGGTTGACCTGGTGTATCTTTAACCTCACTTCCTGTTTTTGCCAGTAGACGTGCCCTTTGTACTTTATTTAGTACGTGCTTTTTAAAACTAACAATCCACGTTCATTAATGCTGCAATGTGCTTCATTTTTCAGCAGATTTAATTTCAAAGAGAGAATACGGACAGATTGTAATCTGTTGCTGTCTGTCTGCGTGCATATAAAGTATAATTACATATGCATTGTTGTGGTCGTAAATGTTAATTTATGTTATGGTATAAATTTCAATCCGTAATAGAGAAAGTACAATTATTTAAAGTAGTTTGTTTGCTTAAATACATGTACAAACAAGAATGCTCATATAAATATTACGTATTGTTAGTATAAGTTTAAACAACGAATATGTTTTCATATTCGTCATTCTAAATATATCTAAACGACTAACATTTAGATGTTGAGGAATTTACTGAAATATTCTGATATTTCTAAACTAATTTGAAATAACACACTGGACGCCAGTGTGCGCCAGAAATCTAAAAATACTTATATCATTGATGTAGAAAATAATTAAATTTATATTTCTAGTTTTCACACGAGGAATCTGTTGTAAACAAAACGTCAAAATAGAACATTTGTTTTATATTTTATTCTATTTCTGATTATTACATTACACAAAATTAAAACAGTTTTGATTTGCTGTACTAATACAGGTAATATTATTACAATTATTGAAATTAGAATTATTTAAGTAATACCTTCATGTAATTTGTATAATTTTCACAAACTAAACCAATATTAGCACAATTTGTGCTGAACACACAATTATTTATTACAAATGTTATTTGTTTAAAATGTTTCTTTTTGATTTATTACCATTGATTTATTCGAAACCATTTTTTCTTGTCCACCATTATTTATCTGTTCATTGGAAATGAAAAAAAAAAACAAAAAAAATCGTATCAGGAAATGCGTCCGAACATTTGGCGATTCGGGCCTGCGTTTAAACTAGCTCTGTCTCTGTCTCTCTCTCTCTGGGGCCGGTGCTGTCTGTCGGTCCCGTACGTCCGGTCGGTCGTTCCCTGTTGGAATTTCCGGCGCGCCGGAACCCGGGGGCCCGACTAACTTCCAGGTTTTAATTTGACGAATGGTACACTGCGTGCGTCTCACTGTCACATGTACTACGTGCATGCTGTCACAGTGATGCCAACTTTTCGGACAGATGTGTGACCTGAATATATTCGCAATGTTTTGTCGTTTGTGTACGACTCTAAAGGTTGTCGCCAAGGTGCACGAAGGGACGTTCTCTGGGCGGAGCACTAATTAACCGTGTGCTAATGTGCAAAACAAAATTATTATACATTCCAGCGCGGTAGTTATATTTTATTAAACAGTCAATGTTTAAAATATTACTGTACTTTCTTAGCTTTGCTGTAATGTTGATGTTTGTTTATAAATTAGTAGTTTTCCATCTTCTACATGTGCTGCTACGTTTATTTAAATATATGTAAACAGTAACGTTTTATTGTTTTTGAAACAAGTGTAAAAAAAATCTTTTATAACTGTTTTAGGAGAAACAAATTCCACTTGTAAACTAGAGGCGCCAGGAAGCGACAACTCAGACACCATGTAAATAAAGTGTTAAAAGTGGGCTAGTTCCATATGTTTCCTGTAGTCCAAAAGCAGGAAAACAACAACATACGTGAAAGGAAGTTAAGATATGTTGCAAGAATAAGTGTCAATTTAATTGTAAATGTATATTTGATGTTTATTCTATGTGTAGACTAGAATAACAGTTCACAAGAAATGAATTATTATGCAATGGTTGAATCTGTCTCGTGTTGTACAGTAAATAACCTGGACATTCCGTAGTGTATTGCGCGAGTACTGTACCGTTGGGGTTGTACATTTCACCCCTGACCTTTTATGAGTCAAAGCAATTTCGTATGAATTCCAGTCTGTGAAATATTTGGTAGTTCTGAAAGAACTTTCATTTGCGTCTGCGATATAAAAGCAAAACAAGTTTTTTTTTCTCTGTGTGGTCCAAAATATGAAAATACTGTAAAGCATTCGAGAAAGATATGAAAAATTCACTGCTTATATCCTAGTCTCCCCCCCCCCAACATATATAGTAGTACTACAGTGCTATCGTGAATATTCGTAGTCAAATGTAAAGTTGTTTATGTACCAGAAAATATTATGTAAGAAAATCTAGTTTTATGTTTATTTGAAACTTGTATTACTCTTGGCGGATGGTTCAATTTAAATCTGACAACTTACCTGTTAAATAACATTAATCCTATTGAATTGATTTCTTTGTTCTTTTTGATTGGAAATTAAAGTTGAAATACGACAGTGTAAATAATGTTATCGCGTTTTTCAATTAAATCTTACAGTCTTATTTGTGTATATTAACATATATCTACATACAAAGTATGCATACAAAATATTTCTAACAAATTTTAATATATTTTAAATGCTACAACATATACATTCATACAAGTTGAAAATACGGAAATACTTAAAGCATTCGTGAAAGATATGAAAGTTTCACTTAGCTATATATATATATATATATCCGTGCACACACACACTCACACACACCTACGTATATACCTAAAATGTTATCATGAAATTTTGCTGAAATGTAAGTTCGGTTTGCACCGTTACAAATCCCACAGTCCTAACGGTAGACAGACGAGAATCCAAAAAGAAAACGATGAAAAGGAAGAAAGAAAGAAAAAAAAACGCCTGTAAAGTTTTTCGGAGTGAGAGCAAATATTGAAATGGATACGACGATGCAAGCACGGAAAAATGTAATTTGTTTTAAAAATATACTCCGCCGGAAAGTTTCATCGGCGTATTCTGCGGGGCTTATTATTGCTAACGTTCTCCTGTATCAACTCCAGACTACAGATGTCCGAACGGTTATGATTTCACACGTTTTGTTTATTTTACGTGATGGTCCGTTCACGGTTAACTGCGAGGATATATGTATGTGTGTGTGCTGTGTGTGTTTCCTTTGTCTCTGCTTGTCCGTAACATCATCATCATCATCAACATCGGCATGTTGAAGATGTGCATGTGTGTATGTGTTGTTATAGTATTGTATAATGTAACCTGCACGTACAAGCAAGTAGTATATGTACGTATGAGCAACGTTTAACATCCCAACTAGATACATACACATACTATATATGCACGTTGCAACATGTGTGTTAGTTGTTTGAACAACCGCTAATGATGAACCAATGCCCTGTGTGCGTATATATATTGGAGAGGGGGGAGAGCTTTCCGTTCTGCTGACCGGTAATTATATAGGTAGTGGGGGATGTGTCTACCGGTTCACTTGTTCCGCTGAGGAGAAGGGTCGCTATCATGGCCAGAGCTGATCAGTGGTCTGTAAACATGCGCTTTATAAATATTGGTCGTGCTACCCGCCCCCCTTCACCTCTTCATCCCCTTCGCTTTGCTGTTTTATATCGCACAGTATGGAAAATATACAAACATAACCCCTTTTAAATCCAATGATATTTCGAAATGGAAATTTGACATCAGTGAATTTAGTGCCGGCTAAATAATTTTGTAAATATAAATGCTATATTTGTGGAATATTCCGTCAGTAAATATATAATAAAAATAACTAATAATAACACGCTTTGTTGAAAATTGAAATAGCATTCAAGTTGTAATCAATGTTCTTCTTCTGTAATTAAGATAATAATAATATAAGTTATAATAACAATGATATGAATGTAATTTATTGATGATTTTGTTGGAAATGAGTAGCATTTACAAGGTTTCTAATAACACTGTACTGCAGATTACAAGTGCGGTGATTGTGATATGATCTTTAGAAGTACCTACGCGAGCAGCATTTATATTATATTGTTAGTATACTTTATACTTAGTATATACTACATTCTAGTTATTTTTACAACAGATGATACACTAGATAAGGTTATATCATAACATTGTTCTTTTATAGGCGAAATCTTATATTAAATTGCACTAAAATTTAATATTTACAGGCCAAGGCTTCCATTTCTATAGAAAAACCCGTGTTAATAATGATAACATTATCAAGGACAAACTAATATACCAATATAAAATATATCATGTTTTATTGAGGTATATAATTTAACAACTAAACCAGTTTTAAAAATTTGCTTGTTACAGTAAATAATATAATTGATAGAAATTACTGGAATTACTCGTAACATACATACAATGTAGATATATAAAAGTTACTTGAAAGGTTTTTTTCTTACAGAATAACTTTCTGTTCCTTAAGCGGACTATGTGTGTGTTGATGTATCAGGAATGTGTGTACTGTTTAATATAAAATGGTGAACACCAATTCATCATCAGCTGATGTCATTCAGTCAATCACACTGACATTTCTCGTCGACAGAAAATTTCCGTTGTACACTCAGCGATTTCTTTTTTCTAAAAACAAAAAGAACACACCAGCAACAACGTTTATAATAAAACCGCTTGACAAGTTAAGATGTTGAACATTTATTTATTTATTTATTTATTGTTATCTTCAGTTATGACATTATCACGTTAGGCATAGAATGTACAGGTTTCATGTATGTATGTATAATGGATGGTTGAAATATTCTTGCCACCTGACATACAGAGGATGATGCAATACTTGGATATGAACGTAAGGAATAATTAGATTAACGATAAAAATAGAAGAATGACCTGTGTACACTGCAATGGTAATGGGATGATGATTATATTGCACGCAATCCATGAATTATATGATTGAAATTTCTGTATTACATAAGAGATTGCAAGAATACACTATCTACTAATGTAGAATTTGCTAGAAATGCTTGATACAAAAGTAAACACGAATGAAACTTAAATTATGGTTGATTTAATTAATGAATATACTCCATTAGGCGGCTTTACATTTGTGTAAAAACCTCGGGTAATTTCTTCATAACATTGTATGTATTGTGTATTGAAATTCATGCGTGGTCGAGCGCGAGAGTACAAGCAACGATAACGTGTTTGTTGTACAATATGATGATACGGGGCGAAAAGGAATTATAACGACAATATCCTGAGGGTGCTGACTAATAGCTGAAGGTAAACGAGCGAGTTTCTACATGTTAGCACGCTTTCATGTTTTGGTGCGGACGCGCAGGCGGGCGTGCATCTACGAGTAATTATAAAACGCTCTGTCCGCGCGTTAACCCGGGGTGCAAGTGCGTATGCCCCCCTCCCCATGGATGAGCAAATACATCAGCACGGATCAAAAGATGTACTAGATCTCACAAAGGGGTCCTTATTCAAACGCGAAACCCGATTTTGGTTATCTCGAGCTACCATTCGAGTTCAGCGTCTCCTTACGTCTCTCGTACTCCAGAGCTTGTCGAAACCACTCACATGGAATAGGTACCGTGCAACAGGACCGGCTGCAGTGCCAACCCAGAGCCGTATAAGAGAAAATATATATTGTAATTTCCATAATTATAATCACAGTATCAATAAAGATGTGTCATATTTAATTTTAAAAGCAAAATTTCATTTTTAAAGTAGGTTGTTCAACTGAGAATAATATTTATTTGCTTTATCTACAATACTATAATGAAATAATTTAACAATTTTATTTATAAATATATACGGTATTATTTCGAATATAAATATTTATATACATGTATTTTACTATCGAAATATATTGTGTTATAAGTAATAATTCTTATTAACTATCAAATCTAATGTCATAAATATCACAGCTTATATAGTTAAACTCTGAAAGAGCTAATAAATTTTGTAACGAATATAATTTCTATGTGATCGGATTTATCACTTTGTCTTGAATCTTGAATAATAAAAGTTATGGTTGGTTTTTATTGTTCTTCATACTTAGTTACCGTTAGTCAGAGTGGCTCCCAAGTGCTTCTACATACATTTTCACTAACACATTTACGCACTTCATAAATGCATCGTAAATCTGTCTGCAAAAGAACCGAGTGTGAAATCACACACACACACACACACATACAGATACATATTCACTTAGTCAGCCAAGAGGAAGTGCCATTATAGGGAAGAAACGCACATGTTTGCTGTAATTGCAAGTAATGACACACATGCAGGGGTTGTTGTGATCAGGGCACTGTATATTGCTGTGTGAATATCTACAGATGAACAATATAATTTCACACTATGTAATTAGCAGTCAATTTATTTACTTGCAATGACAAATTTACACTGGTTGTATACTAGATTTAGAATATTATTTCAAGTTGTTTAAGTGTGTGTTTAACTGTTAGTCTGATAATGTGAATTTGTGATATTAAATCTAAATATGAATTATTATTATTCATATTGAATGTATCTACGTTCACAGCGAAGGGGTGTGAACTGGTTTCATGTATTTATATGTAACAAGTACAAACATACACACGTATATAAAGTGTATATATGTGTATTCCCTGTGACGTTGTTGTCCACTCTCGGATCGATGTGATGTTATTCAGTGTGCATTGCTTGTATATAACAACGGCAAGCAGTGTAAATATGTGGAATGCACTCTGTGCAAGAAACTAACCAGTACATCTTATGTTTGTTTAATGCGAGTGAGCGAGGTGGCACAGATTCTAGGTGGTATGATAGTGACATAGACGAGTACGTGATCGAAGTTCTAAATACAAATGTTGATACACTTAAAGTTCAAGTCTCTACCTCTAGTATCCTACACTCCCTCTGTAACTATATTGTCTTGCTTCGAATTCCCAATGTACCTTGGTTCTACTCCTTCTGTCAATATATTCTCTCGCTTCTAATTCCCAATATTCAGTTCTAAGTGTTGAGAAAATAGTTTTTGCTAACTATTATTTAAATACAACGAAGAGTAACATGAATACTATACTTCTTGTGTATAAGAAAGCAAAATAATGAGTAAAGGTTGTGTAAACTGTAACAACCTGGGATAAATAAAGTAATCATGCAAATTCCTAAGAATTCAACTTATGGCATTTTTCAAGTCTTGCAAATTCATCTTCTTAAATCTGGGGAATTATTACGAATTTACATAATTGGCACTTTGAAACTACTGGACATTTATCTTGCGAGTATACATTTTGTTTTCGTTGTGCATGGACAGATGGTCGAACATTTTACAGCATTTTTAAACATATCCTACTCAGAGGGTAAATACATAATTAATTTTCAAATCACATATATAAATTCTTCTAGAAAAAATATCAGAATGGAAAAACTAGAAAAAGAAGAAGAATATATTCCACAGAATAGGAATTCGTATTACTTGAATATATATTTCTAGTATCAGGTTTCAAATGTTCTGTTTGTTGCAGGGAGTTATAAATATTTATTGATTTCGATATGTGATTCAAGTTTGATGATAGTAATTTTCTAAATAAAAATATCAATTATGTACAAGGTAATTTTCTCTATTGTGTTCTGTTATCAATAATTTACACTGATGTTCTTTTTTTTAGTTCGGGTTGACAATGAACGGAATTGATTGTAAAATGTATACATTATATGGTATATACATTGTGCATTTATCGATAGAGAAATGATTCCAGTGATGTTATAAAGTACACGGCTACTGATTACATACATTACATTGCTCTATCAGTTAATCAATCATAATCAATAAGCAATCATTCGATTTAATTTACGGCCAAAGGTAAAATATTGCAAACTCTAACCTAATTCCAATTCTACATCATATTTGTTCCATCTATTGATATGAATCAAACGTATTTTAATACATACAAGTTCATACAAATTTCAAATAAATTATCATGAAAATTTGTTACATTCTGTAAACTGGATGTCTTTATATTATCCACATTTTCATACCATTATATATTTAAAATAAAACATTATTTCTTTTGTAAAATTAATTCACTGCAGATGTAATACATTTCAAAAACATTAAAAATAATGCTCAGAAAAATATGTTACTGTGTAAATTCTATCATAACGACTTGGTTTTCTTTCTGGTTGCTATAAAATATGATTTGCATGTAATATACTAATTATATTTTCAACATAAATACTGGCAAACCGTGAAATTACATTTACATTTCAATGGAAACCATTATTACATGTATTACAATAAAATTGGCTATGGTATATAAGAGAAATTAATTCTACATGTTTGTTTACACCTTAGCATTGTTATATGTTGAGTTGTACAAGTAGAATAATAAATATAACAACTTTACTCTCAAGTAACCGCCAGAGCTATAAAATTACACTCGGTGTACATAAGTCAATACATTCTGTTTTGAAATATACCACACACTTGAACCTTGTAATTGAATGTGAACTTTGATTTGTATTGTTTTCATGTTTAATGTGTTAACATTTTTAATAACA
>JAGJTL010001381.1:3900663-3916549 GCA_022063505.1 Calosoma granatense
AGAATTCGTAACAGAACCAACAAAATAATATATTCATGTATGAATTACCATGCTCCATTTATTTTTGGCCGTGACAAATTTTCCAAACTATTACGTTTTTAAACGAGGTTGCGAAAATATTTTATATCTGTGGTGGCTATGTATTAATTTTCGTATCATTCTCGTTTATAAATTCTAGGCGTTTCATTAATTTTATTTAATATGTAGTAGCAATTTTTGTTAAAAAACATGTGTATATAAATGTTAATTAATTTTATATGATCTATGATATCTTGCTAGTTTGCACGGCACTGTATGTGTGTGTGTGTGTTGAGATTGAGGCCCCAGCAATAGCGGTGTCTATTTGACTCTCCAGTTCGTACATTTACATATGTTTGCAGACTTTGTGTTTGAACGGGGCGCGACAGAGGACGTCACGAATGTCTCGAGTACATCTGCCTATACACACACACACACATACACACGTTATATATTTATATACGTCTTCTCTATCCCCGTATGCAGATAAAATAATTCGAGTTTTACGCCTCTGAACTGAATGGTTTCGATTTTATCGTGTCCGAGGATTTACTGTAACTGTACTTACACAAAAACTTATGCTCATTACTGACCGTACAATGTACTATGTACGTTTACTTTTCTGTGTGTTTTGTAATAAAACTTGTCTTACGTTTTTTAGAACCAAGACTTAAGAGGTTTTTGTTTGTATTGAGAGAGAGAGAGAAAGAAAAAGATTGGAACAAAGTCGAACGAAGACTTGTGGGCACTGTTTGAGCTGCTTTGCTTTTTATTTTTTTTCTCTGTTCTTTCGTGTTTGGTTTGTACAAAAAATTAAGGAGTGGACTCTGTTTTTCGATTGAATATATTTAGTGTTCGTTAAAATAACAGTTTCTTTGAGTTGTGTAAAGTTTCAAAATATGGATTTCTCGTTAACAGTTTTTTAACATGTCGGAATCTTAGGGATTTTTAAGTAAGTGTTAATCTCATTTTACTTAAATAATGAACATTGTGTTAAAAAGTCTAACTGTTCACATATATATTTAGTATCGGTATATCTATGCTTGTATATAGTTATGTATATACATTAAATTTACTGTGAATAAGGAAAATTCAAATGAGATATTTATTTATTTGTCCTTTTTACGTGGACGTAATAAATTCCGACGACGTCGGACAAAACCGGAAACCCGTATCGTTTTCTCGTCGGTGTACTGTACAGTGTAGCACCGGGTTCCACTTCAAGTTCCACCGTGTGTGTGTGTGTTTGTACGTATGTGTAGCCAGTGCTATTCTTTGTTTAAGAGCATAGAGACCAAGGGAGAGAGAAAGAGAGACAGATACGATTTACTGGTCCCCTTTTTGCATGTGTAGCGAATGTGGTGCTGATGCAATTTAAATGCGATACCGGAAAACCCGTGCCCTAATCCTGGATTCGATTTAGGACCTTTGAGAATCGAGGCTCGATTTTTTAAGACGTAGCACTAAGCCCTCGTAATCCTCGACCGTAACTCTACGGGACGTGGGTGGTGTTGTAATGATACTAGCACTGGTGCCGGTGCCTGAAACGTTCAGTAAATCTAGCACTCGCTGGAAAACGTCGAAAGGCGGTCTCACACCCAGAAACAAGAACAAACGAAAACGAGAAACAAAACACACACATAGAGGGTAAGAGAGAGCTTTAACTATCCATCCGCTCTATACGCCAAGTCCAAGTTGCTGTGTTGTTCTTCAAGTTCGTAACACAGATACAATTCCGTCCGTTGAAACTTAATGCCTCCATCTGATATGTATTTACGAGGAAAGGCGGTAGGCGTTATGCGTCCACACCGCGTGAGGAATTGTTACAAACTACAACAACAACTATACTACAGACTTACAATATCCTTGTTCGACCAACGGCCATTAAGTCCAAAGGGAAGAAATACAGTTCTATTTATTTTTTACTGTCTTGCAACAACACACTGCCACATTGCAAAGTATCTGATTCATCGAACGAATTATTGAATCTTCATCTCAGTGGGTCGAAATTACATATTTTCTATGACAACATGCAAAAGAACAATTATGTAAGTAATATATGATGGAACTAATAGCTTCATAAATCACTCAATATAATTACAATAATGATATAGAAGATATAACTCCGATAGCTGAAAGATATTAACTAGAAAATGTTTCGCCGAAACCATTTTGACATTCCTGTTAAATTAATTTTAACAAATTTTGTGCAATTAATATAAATCTGGTATGTTTGCCATCCGACCTCCGTAGATAATTCTTATAACCACGCCTCCCGCATCCAATACAAAAATACTATTTTATTTATTTAATACATATACACATTCTTTAACATTACTAAAAATAATAATTAAAAAACTCCAAAGATAAATTGAATAATTTAATAATAAGTATTTCGCATAGGAAAAGAATTGTCACAATAAATTATGATCATGACAATTCTTAAATTATCCTGAAATAAAATAATAAGATAAACAAGAAAAATAACCTATTTAGAGTATCATGTTCCGCGAGCTTAAAATAAATTTGAAAGGAGCAGAGTCGCCCGTTTTCTAGATTGTATTTGTCTGTCAGTTTCATAATAAAATATCTGCTCATTTGTAGTGTACGCGGAATGGAACGCGAATGGGGGCACATTTCATTCGGTCGCCCGAGTTTCCGGTTTAATGCAGAACTGTGGCAATTAATTTTGACTCCGAGAATCCAGTGGTTGACCTTGTGTTCCGACATACTCCCCATAGAATTTCACTGCAATGTGATGTCTGTCAGAGATTCTATCATCATATATTAATTAAATGGTAAATATTGACCGGGCGCGATGGAACGTTCGAACCGGTAACTGGTGGATGGTGTAGTTCCGTGAATCTGTTTGATATCTGTAATAGTTCATGGAGCGCCTAATTACCCCGGGGCTGCTATGGCAAATAGATAACACCCAAGCACCAGCACCAGCACCAGCTCCAGCACTCCGCTCGCCGATGATGTAGAGTATTTTTTCTATTTTCGGTACGTTTACCGAACGTTCCGAATGCAAACATTTTAAACCGAGTGGAATATTCATTTCCAAGTGTTTGCCAATATGTCACCAGTATATGGGGTGTCTCAAGTATACGGTGTACCACTGATATTTTCAGTATTATCAGAAACGCATTTTCAACTCAAACACACATAAAATGTATTGCGTTTCGGTAAGAAAAATAATCATTGTTTACTTTTATGTCATGTAAAAGATAGCAAACCTACACTATTGAAATACGAGAAATATTTGATAAATATGTGTACTATCCAGGCATTTCCAAATAATACAGAACATATAGAAAAACTATTAGTTTTGCTTAAACATTTGGATGGCACACCCTGTATATGAAGGATGTGAAGATGATGTTCTTTATTTCGGTATGCGATGTGCAAATACACACTTGTCGAAATCGATTAAGCGAGACAGACGAACAACCACCTCAACCATCGCAACCAATTCGCGAAAGAAGCAAAGAAATATATATAGAGAGAGAAAGAGAGAAAAACTTGTCGGAATAATTTCGCTCATGTTTATTTAAATTTAAGTAAATAAGTAATTTCATCTTCGGTCCAGGGAAATGTAAATAGAAAAGCAATTAATATTTTAACGACCCCTGTAAATGGTCTTTCGTCTGTTGATTCACACGCCCGCACGGAATTTGTGAATTCCCGCTGTTCTATTCTACTCTGTGTGTTATTCCTCATTCTCAGTTCCGTAGCCTTGCTTCGTACACTGGTATACCACTAAATATATATAACTTGTAGACATATTTACATCATCAGCAGCCACATAAAATATCTAAGCACATACTGTAAATAAATATTTATATAAAACACTAGTAAATACTGATATATTCCTTTTAACATTTCCTTTATTGTCATTTTCCTGATTGTATTCAGCTAAGAGAAATTGTTATCAATTCAATATGTGAATTGAATACTGAGAGAGCACACAATATTGATATGCGCATGTTTAAGTTGCCGCCCATCTTCGTTGTAAATAAACAGCACACAACTGAAACCTCTTAATCCGTCATGAATATGATAACGTCTTGCCCGTCGTCCGATCCGTCTTAATAAGTTTTTTTTCCTATATATATTTCCAGTTAACGTCCATCTATTTCTTCAGTAATCCGCCACATTTGTATTCTGTGCTTATAAACTATGTCGGACATCTATTTATATCGAAACCAATAAAAGGAATGCCATCCGTCTATCGGCATCAGGATAGATGAGAAACCAGTTTCAATAGTGTGTGTGTGTGTGTGTGCACGCGACTTGCAACAGACTTTTGTTTTAGTATGATGACCATCATCGTATTTGGACAATTCTCCGCATCTGCAGTAAGCTTTTCCTGTTTTCTGTTTTCAGGTTATTATAAATACTGAATTAATTATTCCTTGCTACATACAACTAAACAGAATATAGTCTATTATATTTATTTACTGTTTATAATAGTTTTATTATTTATTTTATCTAGTATTTCGGTTTGGTGTAGGTAGTAGGGTGTTGTGTTTGCGTGCTAAGTGTGTCAGTGTGTAGTATTGGATTTCTATACTGTGACCATGATTGACCAAATGTTGTAGGGATATCCATCATTGTCACCGTGGTAGGGCACAGACACTTGCCTGCAATCTGTGCTTCAGGGATCCGGTATAGGCACGTGTGTGTGTGTGTTTACACAAGGGCGTTAGGAGGTGGACCAGATGATGTTTAACTAACTACTTTTGAGTGTGGAGAAATATTAGTACGCATAGCAACCTTGAAAACTCCAATTAGTATTATAATTTTTAACAACAAACTATATTCAATTTACTATATAACATAAATAAATGTTTATGTTATGTACTATATTATATAAATAAATGTTTAGAATTTCAATGTAAATAACATATTTGATTATTTGTATTTCCAAAGGCAACTAGCATTTTTTTCTTTCTTATGATTTATATGAAATATATCTGTGCGTGTCGTTCTAGAACATTTAGAGCATGTTTAAATTAAGTGTAAGGTACTTATATTACCAGTGCTCTCGTGTAAGAATTACTAGAAAATATTTTTCCATTTATTTGACTTTAATATGGTAGTAAAATGAAAATATGCGTGTTATTAAAATATTTTTGCTTTCCGTGCGTGCGGAATCAAATTAATCTTTCAACACTTCATACTATTGTTTCGAAAATTTCGCGTGAACACGTAAAAACACAATGATATCCTAATAAAATAAATTTTCATTAAAACAAACGGTCTTCTTGTATATATTCTGGTTTAGCAAAATTGTTTGGTCGTTTGTAAAATATTTTTTTAAATCGAATATATACCAAGCAAAATTAAAATTTAAACACAAATATAGTAATCTGTAAAGCTAATATAATAAGGTCTGTTCAAAAATATAAAATGTCCGTTAGAGATTATTTTGATATACTTTTTAATTTGATATATTACTTTGTTTCATGGTTCTATTATAACTAATACTATTATGTTGAAATGTAACATGTTCTAATATGCATGACGTCATTATTAATTGTCTGGGATAATGTCATGTATACAAATTGTCGTCTTGTTAATGTTAAGACATGCACATGTCCTAGTCACCGAGATCCTTTCAACAAATGTCTTATACAAGTGTCTAACCAATATGTACATATGTGTATACGCACACGTGTGTGTGTCAGGACAAAAAGATTGAACGTTTCCTACAGGTCAAAAAAGGTCATCTCAGCAGGAAACTGGTCGAGTGATGGGGGATGCGACCCTAAGAGGTCAGACTCACTGTATTCTATTTATAATTTCCACCATCTAGACACAGTTACACTAAACTGATGAAATACATAACAGGTTTACCAGGATTCCTGTATAAACATATGGTACAACTAAACAAGGATGAATATATCTTTATTATTCTACAATAACTTTCATTTTACTTATATCTAACAGACTAAGAACAGAATATACAATGTACGTTTAGGTTTGCCAATATTAAACCAGCAGACTTTTTCTTTGTTACATGTTAGATAAAATGAGATTTGCACATTTGTAAGCTGTGCAAAGACTGGTGAATTCTAACCGCGACATGGCTTAAACGAGAGTGGAGAAAATTGAAAAAGAAGATCATGTTCGGAAAGCCCACGAAGTCGGGAGTGAACGTGATCGTGGCCTTGATGTTACAAACATGGGACACGAATGCTTACAGCACAGTGTATTACAGAAGCGGGGCTAGGGGGCAGGGGGGGCGGTGGGTAATGTGTAATTCGTCAGGATGGGCTCCGCAAACTGCAGCCTAAGACTTTAAATACTTTGTGAACTATTTTAACCTATTTAATGGAGGGATATGGTCGCACTAGCTAGTCGGCCGGTTTTGGAGAACAACTTCTTAGAGTTATGCGAAGGGTTGTTCGTCAGCGTTCCTGCGTGTGTATGTGTGTGTACGCGCAAGCGATGTAGTTCCCAACTGGCTCTCGGTCCAATTAAAGTCATCATCTTGAAAGTTGATTATAATTTATGTTTGTGATCATTAACACACGCTTATACCTGTATGCTAACAGAATTCTCCATATTGCTTGGGTAGAAGAAGTAGATGTAGAAGTAGAAGTAGAAAGAGAACCCCATAGCATAAATTGTAATATAATTATCTTTTAAAGACTCTCACTTGTTTTAAAAAAGGTCCGAGCCAATTTATTTTTTATGCTAATTTCCATAAAATGAAATAAGAATCTATTTTTAAAGAATCTCTTTTATTGGGTCGTACAGTTGGAGCGGTCAGTTTTTATGGAGTTGCCTTTGACTTTGATATTTCTAAAATCGTTCCGCTTCTCTTTTAATAGGACTTCGTTGCTTTTGTTTATGATTGGCCTGGATTGTGGGGTGGGTATCTTGTTATCATACATAACATGACATGTATATGTAGCTAATTATAGTTCATAATATATAAAACCATCAGAAATAGCACAGTATCCCAATAAAACCAGCTTATTATTTATATATGTATGCATATTCCATCGACCTGTTTTAACCGTCAACAATCTAGTTGGTTCAACTAATAAATAGTTTATATTTTATATCATAGCTTGAAAACTGTATAATATATATGTTTAAAATGTATACATGGACACATATTGTTCAGTGCGGAACAAGAATCTAAATTAAGCACAAGTACTTGTACCGTTTACTTGCTACTTCATTTTCAAAACACCGCTGTTTACTATTTTGTTATTCGCTGAGAAAGAGAAGGATACAACTGGAGAAGATTGAAATTAATAACAACTTATTTAGCGTAACAAATTTGTTTCAGTCCGCGTCTAATTTATTAATGAATATTTAAGCTAGTAGAAGAGTGGCGGATGGACGGACGGTTGTGCGGTGTTAGTCATCGGCCGTTTAATAAAACTTGTGTTCTTGGGTTGTTTGAATTGAAATTGTCTTATTATAGAGCGGAGTTCATTGGCTATTCAAACAAATATTAATACAAGAAGAGAATGATTATTTACTGACACCGCGGGTGGCGCGCGAGCCATGGTGCACTGTGGTGTAGCATGGTCAGGGCCGCCGCCAGGCCGGTGAGGGGGCCGCTGCTCATGCATTTCAGATGAAGCCTTTTGAAAATATTTATAAACACACACGGCCGTACACAGGTAGAGACACACAGACACAGACCACGCGAACTTCAACTCTTAACTTATTCCCCTCTGTCTGTTTGTCTTGTAACATTCCTTACTTGATTTTACTTTTCTGTGAAATATGCAAATACAACTAAATAAATATTAAATCTCCAAAAATTAATTAAACTTGCAGAATCCAATTAGTCAGTGAAAATCTATTTCAGTTTAATACTTTGTCAAAAGAAAATTATAAATTGAGAATGTAGATGCGCAATTAATTTCTTACGAATTTTTCATTCTGTAAATAAGGAACTTTATATACTGTAGCATAAGTTCTAATTTCGTTGATCTACATATGCATGCAGGCTCTATAGTGACTGACATTGTTTTTGTGCAAGTATTTATGTATGTATGCGTGTCTGTGCAGGTTGTGTACTGGTGTGGCTCATTACTGAAAACATCGACACACCGACTCTTATTGTGTGCATTAATTGACGAAGACTGTTCTTCTAATCCTCATGATTATTCATGTCTTGTGCATTTCGTATTGCCTATAATTGATTGTTGTCTTGAAAGAGTCTGTGTGTACAGACGAATAAAAATCAAAACATTGTTGTCTAGCTACAGGTCTCCCTTCGTGTACCACCGGCGACTTGCATGTTAATGAATCGATGTGAGAAAATTTCCAATGTGCTTGTAGATTTAAACGTATTGTAATTGTTGGAAATTACCATTAACTTTCTGTATTTAGGAGTCGGATTTCTTAGAAATAGAAATCTAGATAGAGATTTAAAGTTCAGCTGTGCTATGTTGCAGAATGTAGCCATAGATTATACATGAGGGTACTTGTGGTATTGGTTCAAGTCATTACAATATGGAGGATACGGTGAGCGTAGGTGTTTGACTCTCCGTGGTGGTGGTGGTTTGGAATCGTTGGTTCGAGTGGCGAACCAGAAGGCACCTGTGTGCCAATAAATTGATAGCAAGAACAGTTGCACGCCACTAACAAACGTGTTATTAGCAACGATCGATTTGGTTTTAAAAAGGGTACGGCAGCTACAATTAACTGTCTCGAACCAGAATATTAGTCCCCGGTTTGCGATCGAATCGAATGCCACAGTTTAAAGCGGCGATGCGGTATGCCGATATTGAATTATCGCGGACGTATCTTGCATATTCCGGGGGCGAAGGCTGCAATTAAAATTTACCGGTGTGACACGGACTTTACAGTATAAACCAAGCTGTACAACCACCGCGACCACTGTCTGACGTGCAAACATGCTGCATCTCTCACTCGCCATGTGTCCATGTGCCTGTATGTGAGTGCCTGCATGTGTGTATGTTGCTATATTAATATTCCTCAAGCTAGTTATGTAAAATATTAATTCACGAAGTCACGCCGCGCCATTCGGCCCATGGTCGTGGCCAGTGTCCGCTACAGCGGCGTACCACTGCTGCAGTATTCCACTGTCCTAGAAATCAAAACTGTGCTTCTTCAATACGAAGAAACAGTCTTTATAATACTGGTATCTCTTATATGTGTGCATGATGATTTGTTCATTATATCCAGTCAATGCCAAGTCATCATATGTTTCATCAAGAACGCTCGCAGCAGAAGTTGCAAATAAATTGGTAAATGAATCTTCTTGTATGAATCCTCCGTTGTCAGATTACTATTATCAATCACTACAGAAATTAAATAATGAAGCAAGTTTGATTGAACGTTGCAAGACAGGTGTCATTACACGAATCAATTTACTAGTTTCATTTCATTATGAACTTTCGAAAGAGACAGATTCAACAAGACGTCTAGAAAAATCATCATTTGTCTCGTTTATGAAAAGGTAACTGCATTAATCAATTTATCCATTAATTTATCGCAATCAATTGGCAAAATGCAGACACGATGAATCACAGACTTCGGGCAAAATTCGTGCGCCATTTCGTGATGTATTCATTCAATTTGCATTTTGTGTAAAAAAAATGTTAATATTCCAGTCTTACTACATAAGTACAGATTTCTCAACTGCAAGAAAAATTGACTGGTATGTTTTTAAAACATTGAAAAATATACAAGATACAAAATATGTATCTAGTTGTATTTATGAAGTTGCCGAAGTACATGTATTATTAAATACAGAAATATTCGTACAGATTTTATATTAGATATTTCGCAAGATTTTGCGTTGTATTATTCGACAGAACATTAATTTTCAACAAGAAGACGCCGTAGGAAATTTGATGAAAAATTAATCGTCGAACAGTCGCAAATATAGGATAAATTGAGAGCATGATATTGAAATATTGTTATGAATTGTAAAACGAGAATTAAAAAATACCTGTAAACTTCATTAATCATAATTTAAAATCATTTGAATAATGTTTTGATGGAAAATCGAAACATATTAAGGATAAACTTCATTTACACTATTAACCCAGTATTCTTGCAATTAATTTTGTTCGAAGGTAATTAGCTACATTTCAACTAATTTTTCAAACTTACGAATTCAACAGAACAAGAAAATTAAACAACAACGACTAAACATTGAGTGAAAGAGTAATCATTCGTTCAAGTCGTCAAATTTTTTTGCTGTGTTGCTCGATGACCATGTTACCTAGGCTATCCGCATTAACCAATATAAATAACAGCTGTGGCATTAGTTTCACATCATTTATCTTCATTACGTGGCGGACTCTTAAATTCACTAAACAAAATGCAACACACACCATTTCAGCACCAGCAACAGTGCATACACACACGCACGAATCAACAACATAAATGTTTCGCAGTGTGTGAGTGTTTAGTGTGAATTAGTTTTTACCTCTAAATGCTAAGGTAACGAGGCTTAATCATTCTCATAACTTGCAAATTAAATTGTTTTGCCGCGCGGAGTGGTGGGCACCATACTGTGAGATCTCAACTTTGGGTGAATTAACAGAAATTACCAACGGACTTGTTGCGCATTCAACAACATGTAGTCGGACGAAAAAAATGCAGCTTTCACTAAACATTTACAAATGTATATCAAATAACAATTATCTATAACAACAAAACCATTGACTTGTTATAATAGTAACTTATGCCAGTTTTATTTAAAGAAATATATAGTAACATGCGTTGATACTTTTGTATAGAAGAGTTCTAGAATACGTTCTCACGAGTTCTCGATTGTGCTCGTTAACATTCCAGCATTAAGTAGTGTACCTATTAGGTATCCAGTATTAAGAGATCGATTGAATTATCATTCATCTTCGATCAATAACGATCATGGTAAAATTAGCAAAACGTGCCCCTTCGTTGAAAGACGTGTCACGCCGCCACTGTTGGTTTCTCCCCGTTGTTAACAATATGTTAAGAACGCCCTGTTTCAAATGCACACACACACACACACACGCACACGTGTAATTTTTTGTTGTAGTTTTATTTGCACTGTGTGTGCCGTGTTGTATTTATTTAATAATATAGGTAGATGAAAAGGCGGGGGTGTGTTGAAGTTTAGAACACACAAGGCTACAGGCATCTAACTTGAAAACAAACATTGTTGTATGGCAATTGTTTTAACATGTTTGCTGACATCTCCCCCCACCACCATCGCAATAGCTAGCTGGTTCTGTATATGCACTATTCAAGTTTATACGCTCGCTCATGATATAACGTGTACGTGTGCATGTGTGTACGCGTGTATATGATGAGACCTGTATGCACGTCTCTTACAGAACTGCCAACGGCTTAACTCGTACTAGTAAATGACTGTATTCGATTTACCAAGGCTGTCTTGACCTGCTGACCAGGTTTACTACACATTCCAGGAACTAATATATTACAATATTCGATGCGAATTCGACGGCAAAATTAAATAGTTTTGACCTTTAAGTTTGTGTTTGTTTTTCGTAGAATCTCAACGATAATTCAGTATGTTTAAATGGCTAATTTTAAACTAGCATTATTAACATTTTGTATATTAGTATGTAGTGTTTAATATATTAAATTGTGAGACACACTGTACTATATCCGTGACTAGTAAAGCTGTCATTTATTCTTGTGTGTTGTGTCACTGAAGACACCCCATATCTCATTCAATATCCTTGTATTCCAACTGTGCCATATGACAGCCAGCTTAACTATTTCAACATTTCCATCCATATGTGGGAAGCAAGATTTTGGTAAAAACTAACACACACACACATACACTAAAGCTAAAGAAACTATTAATATACACTGCACCTGTATACAAAGTAAAATTTTTAAACACTTTAATAACAATATACATAAATATGTCGTTTGCGTGTACAACTCAAAATATTATACATTTTCCAGAATGCAACGAACTGTAACAAAATATTTCTATAGCAATTACTCAGTAGACAATTGTGAACAACTATAATTTCAGTATTGTGGAAGTTTAGTAGTGGTTAATTACGTATTCAGATAGCATGAAATTGCTGTAGCATTTAAAGTTTCTGACAGTAGTTTTTATTTAAATCATACAGATACAAGATTTGTTAGAGTCTAAAATGAGATTATAATTGTAGTATGTTTCATGTTAAATATACCAGCAGAGAAATATTAATTTCTATTATGTATACTATATATATGTTATAAATAAAAATTGTTGTCAACATGTACTTGTATTTTTCTATATCGCAATAAAGTACTTTACTGATATTAATATTTGAAGAGATAATTGAGAATCAATAACTCCGACTGAAATGAAACATAAATGCAGGGCAAAGTAGCAATTAATTAATTATTTACAAACATATGACAAACGATCCACGTGCACGTATCAAATAAATATGTTTAACGTATAACTTTCTACTAGTATGTTTTAAACAAATATTCTGCTTTGTTTAAAAATTTCAATACATGTTATTTCCATCTCGTCAAATAATTATACACAAATTCTTGGCAAATTTAATTTTCAATTCGAATTCCTAGAATAAATGGAACGCAGTTCCACACAGAGCGATTCTGGCAAACTACCTTACTTTAACTTTTATAGAATTTGAAATGTCCAATGGTAAAAACTACTGAAATGTATGTTAGGTTGTATTGTTCACATACAGTTATATTTTATTCCGGTATATGTAACGTTATCCGGTTCATGTTTCTATATGAAAGATCCACCTCTATACTGAGTTCAGATCCAAGAGCGTGTGGGCTCAACAATTGTTTACGAGCATCCACTGAACGTTACTTCGTCTAACATTATATTTTCTAATCAACGGCAAAAATTATTACACTGTGAAAATCATGTCTGATCATTAATTATGATGGATTTAAAATAAATTAATCTGCCTACAGGTATACAGTACTATACAGACACGTAGGTACATGCAAGTTATCAATGAGTTGTGTTGATGTTTTTCTACAGAAGTAATGGCATTGTAATTAGTAGCTTCGAACGTTAAACACTATTTTTACTGTCATGTATGATATGTACGTCTGAGAAGAACAGCATTATATGTCATATTAAAATAATATAGATACCAATAAGTACCTATTCAATATTACAGGTAAAAATTATTATACATTCAATATAAAATACAGTACAGATTGTTGTTTGTAGGTGTATCAGTTTATTAGACTAAAATTTACAATAAACTATTTATATTTTTGTAAACTAAATGTAAAAATAAAATGAAAGATTAGATGAAAGATATACAAGTGTGTAAGGTGTAACATTAGCTACTGTATAGAGAATGAATATTCGAAATTCCATTCCTCACTGTACTGAAATAAAACATTTAACATAAAGTCTTGGAGGAAATGTGATACCTATGACAAAGAACTAGAAGCATTCCCAGCCCGTGTTCATAATAATTTATTCCATCTATGTGTGAGGTGAACATGAGCAACAACTATGACAACAACATCAACTACACACCATCAACAAGTTGGAACAACACCGCCCGCCCCACCGCTCGCACCAGCATTGTATTGTTTAAATCATAAAACAATTTGTTAAAGATTTTTATTTGGCCTGGCTATCATATAAATCAGACGTACAATCATACTGATGACAATGGTATCATAAATTTTGAACGGTGTAAATACGCCTCGCCATATGTCGGGAGAATCTGCTGCATATATGCTGGACAAGCAAGGATTGTGTTGTGTCCATGTCTGTTTGTGTGGAGTTGCTTGTGCCTTGCTTGGGTCGTCCACAGACAGCCCAGCGAAGAGAGATGATACATAGACTGTGTGCAGCCAGAACACTCATGTTCCAACATATTGCACACACACCGGTGTTGCAACAGTATAATCCTACACAGGTACTTCCGCTAAACAACATCGATACTATTACAATAACCCATCACACACACACATACACACACACACACCGGGAGATTCTTTGATTTGTTATATGGATGTAAAAATAAGCATGTATACAAGCACGCATTAGTCCATTCAATGACGTCGAGACATAAAACATATCAGTATTAGTTAGGATAGCACAGCAATATTAAATATTACAGAATATTAAATTGTATTGACTTGAAAAATATACACTCATGTTTGAAGAAGAAAGATTGACCTATATATGAATTAGTTACATCATCTATACCTTTATCGAGAATACACATGCAATATACAACAAACACGAACACCTTAATTACATAATCTTTCCGTGATCATTTGAAACGTTAGCTAAAAATATCTAAATGCAATTAAATTCATACATTATCTGCTACACATATAAAAATATCAATACGTTATTATATTATTCATAAGTCATGTTGAATTGGGTCATAAAAAGTAATTGTCTATTTTATCATTAGTTAAAGTTTTCATCTATTATTGTTTGTGTAAACAGAATGCATATGTACGTTATATCAAAACAGTATAAAATATTCATTGTTTACCTTGACGACTGGTTTTCATAAACACAACACAACACAACAGTACAGTATAGTATGGTATAAGAGAAAACCGCATATATGTATGTATGTACATATGTGTGGCTACATTTCAACCCACCTTGTGTAATAAATTGTTTACAGATCCGACCATCTCCTATATGAACATGCATTTTTCAGCTTGGAACTTAATTGAAAAAAAGTGATAAATGGTTGTATAAAACTTAAACCTCTCATCATTTTCAGAATTAGCATACGGATACAGTCAGTTTGAATATGGTAATGCTACTTAGAAATGAAAAATGTTTGTTTTATTTCTGCTCAAGTTTTACGCTGTGCAAGCAACACAACACACACACAAGTTACTGAATCATAATGACGAAACCCAATACTTAAAATCAAACAAACACACACATGTGTTTACCTTAAGTAAACTTACCCATTCTTGTAGCTAAGCACATGGTTGACTGCATGATGATGACATTGTGTATTGTTTGAATATTGTCTTCAATAAAACAAGTAGGTTCTAAAGATACTGTTATCAGTCTTACACTATTGTTATAGATGTTTAACATAATTCAAATATAATTTTCTAAGGTGTAAGATCTTTATTTTAACCGGTAAAAGTAAAGTATTATTTATTTACTCTTGCAAAACAAACAAGAGGAAAAGTTTAACCTAATTCAGGTTATAAATTAATTAAGCCAATTAAAACATGACTGGTTTTTATTTTGCTTTTACTGTAATTGCACTTAGCGTTTAATGAATTTGAACGTGAAATATCTCGTGAATTACCTTGACATCTTCGCGTAAACTTGCATCCGAACTTCGTGACCCAGTTGGCAAAAAATGTGTAAATGAATGATGAAAGAGGAGGCAGTTCAGCCATGTTTACCCTTTCGATGGTGTATAAAAAGGGGTACAAGTTGGACCTGAGTCCATTTACTGACTTAACACACACACACACACACGCGGGGGCCGAGTGATGGTGTCGACGGCAGCAGTCAGGCAAGGAGGTGGGCAGGCAAGCAGAGAGGCAGGGAGGTGGGCAGGCAGGTTCGATTCTGACTGTGTGAGAAACTTGGCCCCGGACCAGAGGCACTTCAAACACGGATTATTAATTATTAACCTGTCATAGATGTATCTTAAAGCTCGCTGACCCGACAAACGATGCCATTAAAGTCTTATACTTACTTGCCTGCTGAAATTTTCAGCTCGATATCACGTCGACGGGTTTTAATAATTGCATCTTTTAGCGATTACACAGGAACATGTTCAAGCTTCATTAACACTAAACGTTATTAAACGATATATCATTAACGACACATTTGTAAACTTGTATATTACAGATTCATAAATATAATCTATATTGAAATCCATGTTTATATTAT
>JAGJTL010001381.1:3916580-3963257 GCA_022063505.1 Calosoma granatense
TATATACAAATATATATAGTAAATTATTTTTAGAATATAATGAAACATTTCTCAAAGTAGAAATTTCGCTAGCATTTGTTATACAGCAGCTGGTCTCATAATATAGTTGTTTTACTTTGTTTTTTATTTTGCATACATAATTTTTGTTCGCATTTAAGATGTACCCGCATGACATCGTTTACCAGAATTATCCTTTATGTTATGTATAATGTGCCCACATAATGGACACATAGTGTCCATAGTTCATGAATTAACCAATTAGTTTTGCAGAATAACAACGAAAAAACGACAGTCTAGAGTGTAATTACTGTCAGAAATGTCACATTTTCCGAAGAATTAATTAAAACAGGCAAAAAGTCCTACGCAAAAATGTCGCCATTATTTAAAAATGCATGTGACCTACATAAATGGTTTGCAAGGATAGAATTGATAGTTAACGTACTGATTTATTCAGTATAATACTGAAGTGTACTTGCAGTATGTTTATTTGAAAGTACTTTTAATATTTGAAATGTAATGTTTAAAATGAATCATGTGTCAGTTGTTTATAAGTCTTGCTGTTATGTGTGATTATAACTGAGAATATATGTCTAGTAAGATGTTCAACCTGACTATCAGCGGATGCAGGTATATGGAATTTCTTCACTGGAATTAGTAGGCGTTATGTGTCAGTGTGTTGAGCGTGTCTGCAGCTACACAGGTCAAAGTTCATGACAGCTAAGCATACACACAGTCAATGCAGGTTCAATCAATTTGTTATAGCTATGTTTATTTTCATATTCACTACATACGATTTACCAACGTAAGATATGTACACATTTCATAATATTTGTTATACATTGCACGTAGTGTTTCATGTATTTTATGAAGTAAAGATAATTATTGATGAATAATATTAAAATTGATAATATTGCACCGTGAGTTATAAAGTTTCATGTATTTATACAAATATATGTTGAAATATTCTTTATATTCATTATGAAATTTTTAGTATACGAGTATATTTTTATATACAACCAAGAGATATTGACGTACGTTATTTATTTCGAATATCAATGGCATAGAATTTTAAATGAAATTATTAAGTTGCCTTTTATGTTTTCAAGAATACATGAATACATATAAGCGGGTACACCCACAAAATTGCAGAGGGGCGTATGTTTTTCTTCTCTTGTAAATAATAAATTACAATACTGTTTCAAGGACTGTTGTGATTGATTCAGTGGTCATAACAAAAACATTATTAATACAAGTATATATACACAGTTAAATAATAAATACTGTATTGATATATTTCAATAAAACTTTCTATTATAAGTTTAGTGTTTTGTATTTTGTAGTTGTAAAATATTGAACTATGTATTGTCGCTGACTGGTTAACAATGAAAAATGAATTAAAAACATAAATTACTTTACTAATACGTTATAGTATATCTGTAGTTTCTGGCTATGTATAAAAATGCTATTACATGCTTTGGACACACTTAATGAAATAATTAATTTTGAATTAACTATAATTTTCTTCGGTCTTTGCGTGAAGTTGTATATCATATACGGACATTTGATGTTATGGGCCACGCGGCCAGCAGAGCATAATGCATTTTCAGAAACTAATTTCAAGTAGAATATACATATATGTTGTTTATTATTAGAAGACTTTAGTTACTTGCAGTATAAATATTAACTCACCTCAGTACAGCTGATTCATTTGTGATATCATACCTATACGTATTGTCTAATTGTTGCATGTAGAATGTCGTGAAGAATATTAATGGTGTCTAATTATCCGCGTGTTCCATTTTATCGCGAACTGATTTGCAGTCTGTTATTAGCGACATGCATTCGATTATTCACTGTCGATAATCGACCATTCTCCGCTTCTTATTATCATGTTTTATTCTCCTCGGGAACAAATAGAAAAAACAAATCAGTATTATCTGAATTATAAATGCGTTTATTTTTCAGTACCGTATATTCCTTTGTTGCTTCTGAAATATGTACAACAGATTATAATCTGTAAACATATAATTTAAATTCATGATACGTGATACATAAGTGTGTGCACAGTTATCTTCCATATTTCTCACTGTATGCTTTCTTCTTTGTCATGTGAAATAATGTTAATATAGTTGTAATGTTGTGTCTGCGTGACAGCCACCAATGATAAATTATTATTTTATACATACAGTGTAATACACTTTAAATCGTATTGCTGCGTTTATATTTGCAAATATGCTGCGTTTAATCTTCTACATAGATTTTCTAATCAAATATTATAGAACCATTATGAATAAAGACAATAGAGGAGAATATTATATGTGTTATATATTGTTAAATGTCTACGATGAATAGTAGTTTATCGGTCATACTGCGCAGTCGTCTGCGTCGGTTACGCATGAAGTTAGTCGATGTACTTACACACATGCAGTTATGAGTGCTGGTGGTGTATGTACGTACGTTCCATTATAATATATAATCGTTATTAATTGTAATTTATGCGTTTCCTGTTACTTTATTCGCAGAATCCTGCCGCATGTCGTCTGGGCGGGATTATCAGGTTATTCACGCGGGTAACTGCTCTCTGGGCTTAGTTTGTTATGGTCACGCGTCATAATTTTAGGTTATGGTCCAACTCCGCTTCAGATGACATGTGTTGGGCTGTGCAGTTTTTTTCTACTACTTATTTTTCGACTACCCGCAAATAAACAATAAGCGTTACACCTGAACATAGTTATGGAGTCTAGTGTAGGTCGGTGATGAATCGTTTTGACCCGGGATAATTGACTTTAACGTAAAATATAGGCCCCGAAAGTGTCAGACCAGGTAATCTATGGGTGATAATTAATTAGCATATACATGGCACAAAACAAATAAAATTTATTTCATCTATTAACGTAAAACTTTTGAAGGAAATAATTATGCCAAACTATTTAGTTATTTAATTAGTTCCAAGTTCAACCTGTTTTTAATGAAGTTTATAATTTTAAATTTACTTTTGTGATTGTTATTTATACAATAATTGAAATACTGTTATAGTAATTTACATATAATAATGGACATGACAACCGTTGGATGTTGAGTTATTCGTTTAGCATGTTTAATGTAAGATACTTAAATAGATATTAAATTGGAAAATTTATAGAAACTCTATAAAACTGTTGGCCCTAAATTATTATTAATATTTAATGGACGACGGAAGAGTTCGTATTTTTAACGGCGTATAATAACTAATATGAAACACGCGGACGACTTTTTATATGAAACACGTCATCGTGCGGTGCCGTCTTTACGGCCATTTTATGATTTTTGGCTTGATGAGACCACACGCTTATAGTAATTAAATGTAAAGACGTAAACATTTTATTTCTAATGCAACAACGTTCTGCAACCATCCCTGTTCATTAGTCGTTTCACAACAGTATATAACCGAAATTTCACTTCTGCAATATACCTGCACTGTATCTGAAATATTTTACAGAATTCTCTTTGAAATAATTACTCTGTATATTGTATGCCATGTCAAAATATTATCTATGGCACTTTGATATCAAGTTAAAACTGAACAGATGTAAAGTCGACTGAATAAAATATGTTTATAGGATCGAGTAAGCGTTGGCGGCATTATTCAAACTCATCATTGTTTTCTCCTATTGTCTGTGCGAACACAAAGAAAAGGTAAAGTCTCTTGTAATAATTAATAATGAGATATGTGTTGGCAGATGTAAGCGTTAAATAGACAGCACACTTTAACTTCACAATATAACGTAATTTTAATAAATTTTAACTACAATATAACATACAGTTGTACGGTCTACGATGTTCCAATTGTGTTCACACACACACGTGCCTTTCTAAATGTACAAATAGAAGACATGATAAATGACTGTGTGTTACGGTCATTTGTACATTATAGTACGGGTGTCGATTGTTCCAAAATCCAGGTGGGGCTCAAAATAATAAACATATATACCCACTTAGTAGAACATCAAACTGTTGCACAATGACTCATACATAGAATTTTCTCTGGAAAATAAATAATAATAATTCTTTATAATGAAAGAATACATGGACATGTTGTCACTTGAATGAAATTCACTTTTTATAATAAGTTAAACTCGGAAAGCAAATCATTTGTATACAAAATAAATGCATTTTATATAATAATCTACGAGTTAGTAATCATATTTCGCTATTGACAATACAGATTATTGATACTGAAATGATGAGTTAATTGATTTGTAATATCCTGATTCCTGTTTGTTGAATATTGATTTATTATTTAGAGGAATCTGATTATCCTGATGGTGTACCTGCATCCATGTGTGTGTGTGCTGTGCTGCCCATATGTATTTAATATATTCCCATATGAAATTATAAATAATTTTACTCCAATATACGTACGGCATATAAGAATGGAGTTGATAATGATGCAACAACAATAGGTTAATGTTGAATATATAGTCGGAGTGTGTGTATGTGTGCCCACGCGCGCGCGTTGCTTTAGCTTTAGCTCTTTGGCATTGGCAGTGTGACCGAATGAGGTGCGGTCGTGTGCTCGTGTACACTGCACGCATCTTACGGACGCGGGAACGCGTACTGTCGCTCATGGGCCGCGTTTACACTGCCGCATGGACCACCCAGTCACGGACTGTATATTAATTTCGTTTAATTGTTTTTTGTACTGCTTAACGTAAACATTTCATTCTGTACTGTGGATTCCCGCCAGCGACGACGAACTGGGTGTTTCTAACGTTGATGAATATTCACTATACAAAACTATTGTATCTATCTATCTATGTATATATGTATGTAGTTTGCGATATATACTTCCTTCGATACATACAAATCAACATTTTATTTATTTTAAAAAGTGTAATTATCCTAATTTCACTTATAAATGATCAAGATATTACTAAAGAATGGAAGAATACTTAAAGAATACCCACTTATATTTCAACGGAAGAATAAAACCAGATTATATTTCGAAGAATGATATTGTTAAAAAATATTATATTTTAAAATGATTGTATTATTACAAATAAGAAAAATGTTCCAAGAATACATACAGACAGATACTGTTGTAAGCTGTTTAACGGTGACAAAAGCAATTCAAGCAACAGCAGATGTTCAATAACGTGTCTTGTATTTGCCGTAGTCGTTTTTAAATTACAACTTACATTTTTCCACGAACAAATCGTACAGTTACACATACGTTTGTTCACGGTCACCGCAAAATTATTGTTAACCACGTATAAATAACGATTTTACTTAACCACTAATGTGTTTCAGAGTTCTAAAACCATGCCTTCCTCACCGCACGATAACGAGATGTTAAAAATTATAATCCGCACGTACAATACATTAAAAACAATAATATACAAAATTAAACTATAATTTCTCATTATTTCCATCAATAAATGCGTATATCCATATGAAATATTAGCTAAGGTAAATTAGTATGAAATTTCATTTAACTTTTCGCCGTCTATATAGAACAGAATATAATTAATTATGTCTTTGAATTTGATTGCTCTAACTCATGCATATACACACACACACTTCAAATTAAAATTAGGCTTTAATCCGAAAGCTAGAAATTTACTGAGAAATTCATTTTCAAAGGAAATTTAATCGCATGAAGAATTTCAATATAAATCTCTTAGAAAATATATGTTGCTTGTCTCAATGTTTTCTTCAAGGAGTCCTGTGTGTGTGTGTGTGTGTGCGCGTGTATACTTTTATGTCGGCTTGATTATATGTACGCGCGCGCGCGCACACATGCAGAGTAAGTAATTATGAATTGTGTATACCCTTGTAATCCTGCTACAATCCTGCAAAGCAATTTGTCTCTATTTATGTAGCTCCTTGTTCATAAAATTTTGATTTATGCTCACGCATTAAGCCCCGAAAAAAATCTATTCATTGCTAAATATGAAATGAATAGATATATAATATTGTTTATAGTCATATTTCTCAGAATACTATGTGCAAAATTATACTGATCATTCTTTTTTGCTTTCTATTTCATTTTAAAGATATATTAACGTTGTACAGAAGTGAAGGAACATCCTATTTTTTTCGAAATATCCGTATAGATTGTATCAAAAGAAACTACAAACTAGAATATAAATGACAAGAAATATATACTCTAATTAATTTAGATTTTTCTGATATGATAATTAAATACATATTACACTATTCTCTAATATATACCGTTTAAAATTTTTTAGTCATTTTTAACTAAGGCCATGCCAATATAAAAAATAGAAAGTATATTTTACTTTATTTTTTCACAAGTGTAAAACACGTTTGAAATAAATACTTATTACATAATTAGTTATATTAAAAATAAAAAGTGCTCAATATTTTTGTCGCCTACATGCTCTGATATGGGTAGCTAGCATAATTATGCAGTAATATTTATCTTAATTAATATGACACTTTGGTGATATTAATATTGTGCCTTACCCACGTGCTACTTAGATTAAACTGAGTAGGCGATAAATGCGCAATAAATCTTCTGTGATTTGTAGTAAATCAGGTTAGTATTTTTATAAACACAAATAATTATACACAGTAAATATTAACCAGTATAATGTGATCGCATTATTTTATCTCTTGTGTATTAAAAAATGAAATAACATATCCATTTCTTACTCTATTTATATCACAAGTATCTTAAATGTTTTCAAATACATTTGTAATTGTTGTAGCAACAATGATAGAATAAATAAATGTGTAATTCTTGTAGTAATAATGAAAGAATAAATCTTCTTCTTCCTAGCGTTTTCCCGCTAATGCAGGATCCGCTATTCGGATCTTTGAATAATGAAAGAATAAATAAGTGTGCAATTGTAATGAAAGTATAAACATTAATAAATATTCAAATATATGTGTGTAATATTTACAGCCCGCGTCATGTATGTATTTATTAGGAATATGTAAATATTCTATCCTCTGATATGTTATTAGCGATACCCCGCATTCTGCACACATTACTATTTATACATCAAGGTGTCCATGACTAGAGTCTCGTGTGTAGGCATACATATATGTATGTACCTGTGTGTGTGTATATAATGTTGTATGTTTACTGGTGCGGGTGCGAACATGCCAATGTGTGGAGAGATGGGATTGTGGTTGTATGCTAATGGTAAGCATCGCAGACAACGGCAACGTCGATGAAGGGTGGTATTCAACGACTCGTACCCCACCCACTACAAGCAAATGCGACCTCGGTTTTTATGATAAATAATTCTGTAATATATTTAAGTACATACCCGGCTGGAGGGATATCCAAATGCACGCGTGCACAACACATCTTTGTATTTTGTACATACATACGTACATACAAGCAAGGTCACACAGTTGATGTTTTTTTGCTTTTATTCTCATATTTCCTGACTCATTTTGTCCCGTTTTCCTACAGTATTATTGGGGGAATATTTTAATAAATAGACCCCTATAGATACATATATTTAGTTCATTCACATGTTTCTGATTTTCTGACCATCTGTTGTGTTAATTTGACAGGCTCGTTTCGCATCACGGATTTCCATTCGTTTGCTTTTGTAGTTTTGTTTAGATTCACTCCGTATGGTGACCATTGTGCTGTTCAGTGCAACTAGAAGCTGTTAAATACTTTCAATTTCTCTAGTATCATATTTGTATTTAGCATATAAATTATAAGAAATATTATATTTTAATGGAATATATTTGTACATATATTAGTAAAATATTTATAGTTAAAGTTTATATAATGTTTTTCTTTGGACATCCCTCTTGTATGCGTGAACAAACATGTACTTGTATTGGATAAATATAACGATGCATTATGGCCACATAGCCACACACGTGCGTTCTGAAGCCATGCATGCATTCATATGCACTATGCATGTACATTGTTCTTAGTTTCAATACAACCCACCATAGTACTTATTATCGTAAATAATATAGTATCGATAGTATTTAATATCTAACACTTACATTATTACACAGTATTAAAGTATACGTGTACAGAAACTAAAATAAAATCTATATACCTATCTGAAAATGTTAATTGTTTTGATGCGAGTATAATAATTAATTATCTGTAAAAATAAATAGAAAAAATATTTTGAACAAAAATAAACATACCCTTATATATTATACATATACATCATGTATGTACATATCTTTTAGTTTCTTTCGGTTGTTTATTTGAAAATAAAATTTTACTCGTAAGACACATACAGCACGTAGAATAATAAACTAACTTTACTCCCTTTGCTTTTTTTATATCCGTGTTTTTTTACTGACGTTCTTATAAGCAATGACTCGAAAGATGCATTTTTCTGTTATGACTACATTTTATGATTATAGATCACTCAGTGATGGTTGTATTAAAAAATCACGTTAAATGAGAACAGGTCGTTATGATTTCCTGTTCTTGGAATCTCCGGGACCACCACAGTTTCCGTGTAGCACCTAACTACTCTGCATACCAACGATCGGTGTTTCTAGAACAATAAAATTCAGTTTTATAGAGCTCTAACCTTGGACAAGTGTATATTGTATTTAACTAGAGCAGGTACCTCAAGATGTTACGTTAGGAAATAAAATTAGGTGTATAAAACTCTAGAATAAATATTAAAGAAATTTAAACCTAAGTATTTTATGTACTATAATGATCCAGCAACTACTTTGAATAATACAATTCTATTTTTCTGAATTATTATTTGAATGTGTTGTGTATTTCAGTATACATTGAAGTACAGAGAATTGTGCTATTACAGTTGACATTACGAGTGCACGATGTAACGATGTAACACATGTAAGCACAAGTAATAATCCGTGCAATAACCTCATCCTGTAATGTGGAGAAGCACTTACACTATACGCAAGTATAAATATGTGGTTAGTTTTTCAATAAAAACCTGTCCGTGTTATAAACAACATGTCAGACGCAAGGACGTTAAACTATTTTCAATCACCTGCATGCAAGCCATATGCGTGCTGAGTGCTGATGATGCGCGGGTCAGACTATATGTTAGTCCAGTGTACTACGATATCTCTGCTCACAATCAACTTCATTTGTAAGTAAACTATACAGAAATATGTATCATGAGTGCATATTGTATAATACATGATTAAATAAAACGCATCACTCATAAATTTAATTAATACTTGATGATAATAAATTAAATAATTCCTAATTAGGAAAAAAATAACTAGAAAGCAAGTAAATAATAATTAAATAATTATAAGAGTATATGTAGAAGAATTCACAATTATGCAGTAGGTTGTGTACCATTTTGAAATTCTTGCAGACATTGTACGTTGAATCAAATGAAGGATGGAATATAATATGGTCGAGTTATTTTATTGTAAAAGTACCAAGTGCTCTGTGTTCATGTAGCCGAACATGTTGTTACTGGATGGATGCAATGTGCTATTTATCTCTCATCAGAACAAATTACACACGAAATACTGGTCATATATCATAAACGTCTATAAAGACATGTACATTCATTGTATGGAAATTAAAGTGAATCGATTAATTATTCTCAGATATATCGCTGGCATATATTATCATTTCAAATCATAACAAATCAATAAAATGAAACGGTACATGCATTTTACAGTTGTTATTTAACTTGTACTTGCCTGTAAGTCTAATTTGCTCCAACAGTGCTTTAATTTTAAGGCAAAAGTCACTTTATTTTACAATATTTCCTTCTCTTGTTATTTCTTGTTGATACAAGAAAAAAAATGCTCGTATGTTACGTAATAATACATAGTAACTACTGAGTATCATCTGCATTATATTTTTAATCCTATCCTTTATGCTTTAATTCCGTAACAGAAAAATTTAATGAAGTGTAGCTCGAACTGTTGTACGAAACATTGATACATCTTCATTACAACAAAGCTGAACTACTATACATAAACGAGCTCTAGAAACAAATTTAAGTAAAACAAAGTGCGTCAGCATAATTGAAATAAATAGTGTCATACCACCACCTCTACTATATCTGCAGTGCTATATTCATTTAATAAAAATAAACTAGATTTTTCCTTCAGTAATGGCGACTCGTTTTCTATGGATTAAGCCAGCGAATTACAATATATTTCACGTTGGTATTTGTATGTATAGATATGAGAAATAAGAATAAAAGAAATAGTATATTTTGTTCTAGTTCCTGCTAATACCGGTATGCATAGTTTCAGTGTTCAGTTAGTTTGTGAAACACTGTACCCTTATATACATAACATTGGTTTAGCATGTCTTCTAAACTAAGTTTAACTGCACGTATGCATATCAGTTTAAGACAAATAAACCTGGAAGTTTGTGATAATCAGAGTAGGGGTTATAAGATTTACATGAAATGCTAGTATAGTTGAATACGTACAGTTGTTAGTAATTGGTACGATTCCTCTAATGCCGTTTACCCTTTTGCTAAACAGTTCGTGGCTGGGTGCTGAAACAGTACGACGTTAGAAGTTTTTCACGAGTAACATTTTTTGTCGGTAAGAGCAGCGAGTGTTGTAGAGTAGAGGAGAAAGTTTTTCTTTTTCATCGTTCTTTCTTTCTTTCTTCCTTTCTTTCTGAAAGTCTTTTCTTGGCACGTTGGTCGCTTTTACTCGCTGCTAATACGGGAAACGTTCAGGACGGGAAGAACGTCACATAAGACAAGGGAATTTATCCCGAGATGAATTTCATAAGTTTGTTTTTTCAGTTACGAAACTGAAATTACAATGCGACGGTTTTTTTTGTTCGTGACTGCTGTAAAGCGTACATAAATTCAAGGATTGTTGAAGTTTTTATATTTTTTTATGCTGCATCACATTGCTCCTAGCTCTGTTCAGGGGGGCTTTAGGTTCGTGCCTTCGCAGTCTGTGGAGATTATAAAAGTTTGCGTGTAATTATGATAAAGTATAGTGGAATGATAACTTGCGGAATATTTAATTATTTTATGTAACGAGCCCGAGAGAAACGTGACTAGATTCATAATATCTGTACAGTAAAACGGTATGTAGAAATATCCGTACCTAAACATACTACATGTTTATTCAGCAACATTACACTATTGTACTATATTTCACATACTATATTATACATAACGAAAATTTTATCTTCTAACAGTTTAAAAATAAACTTCTTTCTAAATGTACATGAAGCGCAATACTGTTGTACGTTCTTGTAAATATAATATGATATGTAGTAAATACATGAAATATATATATATATATATATTTCCTTTCAACAAACCAAAGATATAATGTATACTTGGCATTTTATAACATTTTAAATTCAAATTGAGATTACTGACGAGGGTCATAAATAATATTAATAAATGTTAAGAATTTAATGGAATTATTATATTGCCGTTAAGTGAAATAATTTATTTTGAGTTTTTGTTTCTGGTTGATTATAGTATGTAAACTGTGCAGTTAATGTGATTTATAATTTAGTGTTTTACCAACACATTTATATAATGCATGTCATATGAAAGATTCACAATATTACCTGATGTATATTTCACTGAAAATTTATTTCATATCAGTTAACTGCAGTTAGTGGTTGTTTAATATTTTAGATGGATTCATTAATAATAACATACTGAACTCTATTCTAACTTTTAGTTATAGATCTCAAAGCTAAATACTCGCAATAACTTGTTACTTAAGGCCATCTTCAATGCAAGTTTGGTAATTGTTACTAAAGTTTGCCATTAGTGTGGGCAGTATTTTCCGTACATGTAACTTTGATGCACATACATACAAGTATATTAAGGAAATGGTCGAGTAAAGTTAAGTAGATATGATTATTATCTAGAAGTCTGTTATGAATGAAATGTATCTGGCCACATAGTTATATAAACATGCAAGTGTTTCAAGTAATAATTATGCATTGTAAAAAACTGTATGAGTTATAGTCTGCAGTCGGTAGTAATTTAGTTAAACATCTCTAATAAAGGCGCTGGTCTAAAGCGGTCCCGGTAATTGTCACCATTCCAACCAACAGCAGCACCAGCACCAGCAGCAGCCGGGGAAATTCTCATTGCTTTTATCTCTTCTTCTTCCATTTTCTTCTCTTTTAATGCGACGTTACGCACAGTTACTTCTGAACTTTGCAGCCAGTTGTAATTTGTATTCATCAACAAGGCAACAGCGGACACAAAATCCCATGTTCAAAAGTATTAAAAAACCAGAACGTGAGAGAGCGAGATATATATATATGTATATGTATAAAAAGTTACTTTCAACTTTGTAATACTGTTTAATGTAAACAAAGGGTTGTCATTGTCATATACATATATACATACTTGCTAGCTTACTCCATGGCCAACTACGTCTCATTTCATATAAGCTTGGTGGGTTGGTTTGACTTTCTGAAAATATGATTCACATTTACCGCAGGGACATCAAAACACGTTCGTCTGTATTTAATTAGAAAAAGCTCGTTCGTTATTTTGTACGTTTTATGAAATATGGCGTCAAAGATAATACAGTGTTTTTGTGCAAACATTCTGTGTGGCTATTATCGTTTTGTAACGTCCATTGCACGTAGAGAGCAAAGAGGCTTTTAGAGGGGAGACAGAAAAGAGAGAGAGAGAGGTTGATATGAAAAGGAAATGTGCGTTTTAATTGCGTAAAAGAAGAGGGCCAATTTCATTCAATTACAGTTATAAATTGCCACATATCTCTTGCACAAACACACTCATATATACAGAGTAGAAAGAATACTGCTCTCGGGACCATTGCACTAGTGATCGTTCTGTGTTTTTTTATTTTTATTCGTGTGTGCGTGCGTTGGAACTGGCTGTATGAATGCTGCTGGTGCTGTGGTTCCTTTCTATTTGGTCTGACTGGTGAAGGGTGTGAAAAGTGACAGACATGCACCCTATCAGCGCATTCCTCTTGAAAACAAACGTAAGTGATTGACGGTCGGACTCAGTACTGTGTTGCGCTACGTTGCGGTACTGTTCTGTGCTGCTGCTGCCGTGCCACTAAAGAAAATAAGGAAACGTCACGTTAAATTGGATTTGAATTTATGTTGCTGTTTGAATATATTGTGTTTTGGTTTCCTTTTTCGGTTCATTTTCTTAAACGTCGTCGTTGCTGTCGAGATCTTTTACTTTGCTTACAATTCTTCGATATTTATTACTTGTTTTACGCTTCTCTCAAATACTTGTTTACTACTTCTTCTAACTCATCAATACATGCCGTCCATTCTATTTTAACTATTTAACTGGTTAAATCCTGTCGAAAATGTACAACTAAATGTAAAGATAAGATATCATTCATATAACAGAATCAAAATCACTGGCTGTTTAAGTATATTTACTATGTACATTGAAGTATATAAGCTAAAAGTCAAGTGACTATGATTAAGCTGTCAGATAGTCGGTAATAAGTGGAGGTAGTTAGCTATTTTTCTATGCAATTATTTGTTGCGTGTAGATTCGTTACCGTGACTTACCATAACCAATCATATCCGTACTGTTACAATATAATAACGCCTAGTGCAAAATCTGAACTTAACTCCAGTCTACCTGCGAACATACTGGTGCGAAATTATGTGTAAGTTGATAAAGAACGTATAAGTATAATGTGACGTTAGCTAATATGGGAACTAACTGGTTCATTTACTAGAATTGCGTGTCAAGTAAAATATATTTTTAAATGTACAATAAATGACGTTTCTCTTCGCAGACTTTAAAGTATAATAATATTTTTTTAAACATTCTGGGGATTAATTGTGTGTGAGCACGATTTTATATAACCTGTTATTATATCAGGAAAAAATTTTATACTCAGATTTGTTTATTTGATATAGGTTGACATAGTTGAACCGGAAATTCTGATTTAATCTTGATAGTTTTATATGATTATCACGGTTATTTTCCTTTTCATTGAGCAATTAAAACAAATTTGCGTATTTCAGATTTTATACTGCTGAAATGAATGTTTGCTATAAATATTTTTAATATTTCTTTTATTATTTATTTTGCATATTTAAATTTATTGATTCTGTTATAAATAAATAAAATTGTATGGTGATTATATTTTAGATAGATATTATACAAATTTTTATATATTTTTCAATACAATACATATTGAAATGTATTTTTAAAGCAAGAGATAATGTATTATATGTTTGATCTATATTATATTTAACTTATATATAGACAGACTAATGTATTATGTGTGACAGGATAATATTCGACCGTATCTCCCCTATATTATAATCAGCACACACACACACAGAGGTAAAGAAACTTCCGTGTAACACAGATACAAGTCTGTCTGTTGTTGGTAGAACAGAATGTATACAACACACAAACAACAGTGATGTGTAATTTAGACTTGATATTTTCCCTAACAAAACGTTGAACGATGTACATAACTCTTTTCACATAAAGGGCCCACCTTTAGATAATCTTCCGAATACGGCCGGCACAATGGGTCGGCAATTGTATCGTGGGACGGCCCCCTCCTGGTCCAGGTGACAGGGCCGGACAACGGTCGCGTGTACATTTACAAGCTTGCGCACACGCACACACACACATGTATTTACTAAGAAATCCAGTAAACCTGAATAAACGTCGCTTAATTCTTATATTTCATAACGATTGCGCCGCCGTAAAACTGCAGGAGGCGACACTTTAAAGAAATACCAGACTCCTCCTTGCCATCGGGCATCGTGTAAAAAATGTTGTTTGTCAGAACGGTATTTTAAAAGATATTTTTTATGTCATAGTATTTTTTTTCATTTTACATTTAGTTCTTTTTTTGTATTAAATATGTATATGGTTTATTGTTATTGAGTATTTTAGATGAGGATTATATTTTGATGAAATGATATTATAGAAAAATGCTAATCGCTGATAGCTTTTACATATGTAATAACTGATGAAAGTGTGTTATAGAATATTCTACTTGAATGTATTTCAATTTACTCAAACGCTAATGTCACTACAGACCTTGAGAATTGAATGTTTTGGATCATTTATTGCGCTACGAAAGTATTTGGATGTTTGATATTTGAAATATGTGAATTAGTAAAACAAATAAATAAAATATTAATGGTGTACATGCGTTGATATTGAAAGAAATTAGTCAAGATAATCAGATAGAGAAAACATAAAGAACAAGTGTAGTAATATTAAAATGTACAAATGATTATTAAAATTATCATGAACATTTTCCCGCAATGAATAAATAACATTAATGATTACCCCTACCACATAATATTTTATAATTTCAGTCGTAATTATCACACCGTATCCATTGATTAATATATTACAACATAAGTTTGGTATATTTGTGACTGCATGTGATTTTATTTGCTTGTAAACATATACATATTTAATTAATAATCATTATAATGAACGCATTCCACATTATAATTAGTGTGTTAATTAGTAAATGCACTAAAAGTTTATTAACGAAACTATAAAACGTCCGTCTGAATAATAACAGCATTCACTGTTTCTGTATAAAATTATTTTGGTACATTGGATAAAATATTCGTTTTTCTGTCGTTCTTGTTGCAAGTAAGATTGTACGATTTTAATGAGATGCTCATTTAATTTGTTAGATTCTAAACAGACACTTACACTACGTACATATGTTTGTAAAATAATTACGTCAGACTACTAATTACAACCTTCTTTACTATTAATTTAATTTACGTTGAAAGTATGTAATTTATACACCTGTAATTAATTATAAATGAAAACCCGCATATATTCTCATGTTGAACATATATGTACAGATGTTACTTCTAGAATGTAATAGTTTAGAATACTGTTTGACAATTCGAACTCATCACATTACACCATACATACATACATATGTTATACACTGTGTAATGAGCTATAGTACAAGATTCATATATATATGTTCATGTATTAATTCAAGTAAATATTCTATCTTTTTAATTATTTTCTAAATGTTTTTCCTCATGAATATTGTGAAACAATATAATATTTTATTATTCAAAAATACACGTATTTACATATTTATGTAATACCATTTATAATATCGCATTAGTACTATTTATATTTACATATTTAGACCTCGGGCACAATATTTATTACATGAATATTTATTAATTTATCAAATTATTAATATCATTAGGTAGATATCTATTTTTTATTTTGCGATTTGGTGAAAATGATACAGTTAATATTTAAAACAATTGGATTATATAATTAGAGGGTAGAATGTTGGGATATACAGTTGATTTTAATTTATTATCGTGAACAAATTTACACTTTCATTTATACAGCCAGTGTACAGTTATGTTGAATAACAGATAAAGGTATTTGTATTTAAGTGAAATATAGCCGATAATCTCAGTGTGTTAGTTCAATAACAACATAATTTATTGCTGGCGTGTTGCTAATAAATTTAAAAACACCAAGTGACCAAACCAGCTTGTTAACTAATTTCGTGATAGATTCGAATGAATATTCGATATTTACCTTGCAGTGAAACATACAGTCTGATCATATATAATGATTCCTGATTCCATCAGTGTCACTTGGAACAATTACCACCCGCATAGCAACATTCAGACACAGAGAGAACGACAGGTATGGCACGTACATGTATGTATATATACACGCGGTGCGCGCGTATGTTCCTTGTGGAATTTCAATATTACGCATGCATGCATATATAGACACACATTCCCACTATATGTACGTGTGTGTGTGTGTGTGTGTGTGGATCATGGATGCTTGTGTGGTCAAGTTTATTATCACGTTAATATTAAATTTGTACAATGACAGACCACTGATCCTGACCGATGCAATTATATCATATATATACATATGACTCGTGTATGTTACATTATTGCGCATATAACTGCTGTTACATGCAGTTGTTGCTCGTTCGACATTCATTATTGTATGCGGCTGAACAGTTTTCGGAACCCTACAGTCTACATTTAATTAATAGCGATTATTTGAAATGTCACACACTGAGCTTCTCCATATACGAAACCTTTCCAGACCATATGTAACAAAATTTAGTAGTGCGTTCAATAATTGTACGCTGGAAATGTACAATATTACTTATCGTTAGTTTGCAAACATTTTGTTCAATAGTTCTGTAATACTATACAGAAGAAATATTCATAATTAATTTAGGAAATAAATAACACACAACATGGATATACATATGTGTCATGTAACCAGAGATAAGTTTTAACTGTACAGTACAAATATTCGAATAAATCAACAATTATTTATAGACAGACCTTGGCTTATGTGTGTATAGTGAGAGATTAGCCACTGTATGTGATATTACGCAAGTATTGCACACTCTATCTCATGATGAGTATCGCACGCATGCGTATAAGTAAACAGCATCAGTAGTAGTAGTAGTAGTAGTGTCGTTACAAGTCGACAAAACCACTGGCCAATTTATCAGTAACAGGAGAAAGAGAAAGAACAGCCATAAATATCCGTTAAACATGTACACATATTTACATAACATTTTTCTAAATTGCTTAATTATACATTGCGAATTATAATATAACGAAGAATCTACCATAAATGTGTGGTGTGTGGGTAGATTTTGAATATAGAAATACATTTACTAACAATTAAATGTGAAATTTATGAATTTGTAGGTTAGACGTTAGCGTATATACTGTACTACGAACTACGGATATTAACACATGCAAATACAAACCTGTCTAAGGAATAATGACGCGATTAACGTCGGTGATAACTTTATTAAATTGCTAATGAGATGTTTGTACGTTGTAGGTTAATCTTTACGTAAGATTTTAGTTCTATTTATATGTGTCAGTATTAGTGTTAACCAAATATTTCGTGCTGACTCACCGTGACTTGATAGAAGAGAGAAATTTGAAAAGTTGAATATATAAATTCTATTTTACTTTGTTTTATATATCAACAAAAATTGTATTATAAGAAAAACTTTAGTAATCTGAAACAAAACATATTTATTTGTAGCAATATGTAGATTGTACAATATGTACAAGATTAAAACTTATTTCACCGTTATTTAACTTGACTAATAACTAACTTAACTTTATTTATTTACTTACAACTTTGTAATTCAAGTTCCCGCATGTGTGTTAAAATTTAATCACATTTTAGAAAATCTGCTGTTACAGTCAATATTCATCGCTGACAGTTTAAATTTGTGTTTTGGTTACATTTTCGGTAATACACCCGCGGACAGAATTTTCAGTTAATCAGGTAAATAAAACTCCTACTGCTGCTACTGTTGCTGCTGTATCTGCAATGTTTGTTTGCTGTTTAAAACACAAACAATATATACCTACGGTATTTCGGTGTATCGAGTTACACAATAAATGAATGAACACAAAAGCAAATAGATTTTGTTTTGTATTACGGAAGTTGTGTTAAATGAGTTTTAACGTTTGGTTTGGTCAGCAGTTTACCTGATGTCTAATGGCTTGTAATGAGACATGAAGGTTATTATATCCTACTGTATATTTAGGTTATACTAACAAATATATTATTCTTCTTTTATAAATCTTTAATTTCATGAAGCGGTTAATTGTATTTCTTACTTGTACCTGTCAGCTTTAGACAAAGATCTGTCTTCTCACCTTTTAAATATAATTAAATATTGTATTGTACAAATGTTCATTGGAAACTACAAGGCTGGTCCTGCTTACGAAGACTCTTGTGTTAAGTATGTATACTTGTATATACTCTGCCATATATTCCTGGATATGTGTCATTATGTAATGTGCAGGAAAGTGCACACATATGTGTACAGTAAATTTGTAAACACACGTGTGAAGTGTGCAGTTATATATGCACAGACACTACGCTTGCTTGATCTTAGAAGTGAAATTATTTGTGCCAGTGCAGACGCCACCTGTGAACATGCACTTTCTTATTATATAGAGTAGAACGTGTGTACATATTCCGGTATAGAACACGTTAGATTTATTAAATCATTCACACGACCTTCTCAGAACGTAATTAAGCAGCTATCATAGTTAATTAACGCCCGTGCAATGTGCTATTATCGCCGATATACGATATAAATTGATTAGCTATACACGGTAGCTGAAATCAGGTTAATTATTTATCACGTACCATGTTATATGCTTGCATAATGACAAGTGTAATTATTTTACTTATTGTCTGTGATCGTCATTTATAAAACAACATTGTACACATATATCGGGTGTTAATTTCTACAAGAAAATAGTATACTTTGCCTAAGGCAATTTTCGTTTTGCTACTGCATCATACAGTGGATAATTGACTTTATTTTAGTTTTATATTCGATATATTCAACATACATTATAAATATATATATAATGCTTGACGCAGTTAGGTACAATGAACTCATAATAATTCGCATATAATTACGCTATATGTTCGATCATACCTGCGGAATATAAATGAGCCAAGGGTGAGTCACATGGCCTGAGCACGTGGACTCGCGTGGGCCCTCCATTGTTCCCACGTGGCATTGTTCTGGCGAGTGCACGTACGTACATATTACATACCTGTCCTAACCTCACTCTGCTATATGCATCACTGACACATCTCTCTCTCTCTCTCTCACCCCCCCCCCCTGTGTATGTGTGTGTGTGTGTGTGTGTGTGTGTGTGTGTGTGTGTGTATGTGTGTGTTGAGTTAATGTACACAACTCAGCCAGTTCATGTGACACCCATTTCTCTTACAACGAGAGAATTAAAATATTGTTGTCACCGTTGTTCTTCTTTGTATGCACAAGTGCAAGACGGCGCTGGTGTTGGCTTATTCATTTCTATCATTGTTGAAACATTCAAATGTCTGTTACATTCGGATGAGTTACTAAGTGACAACGTGATTATCCCAAGTAGAGCACATGAGTAACAAAGAATAATATGTATCCTTAGCATGAAATGTAATGAATAAGAAACAACCATTTATTTATTTCTCTAAGAACAGTTCTTTATCTGTGCAAAATAAACAATGCAAATTTTGAGAGAAAACCAACCTATTTTAACAGTTAAAATATCACAGAATTTGTCAACCTTAACACGTGTTACATTTATCGTTTACATACTAGTATTTTTAAAGTACTTTACTAAAAACAGTGTAAGAAGAAAACAGTTTGTGATATTAATTTCAAATTGCATTAAACTAGCTTATATAACAAGATATTTTAAGTCCTTTCCGAAGTTTCCGAGTACTAGGAAACTATGATGTCAAACACGGATCGCTACACTTAAATTACTGTTTTATAGAACAGGAGTTTTCAAACTTTAGTTTTTTTTAAATATTTACTATAAAACAATACTTTACGGTTACTCACAAAGGTGGAAAATTTATTCCGTTAGGGTGTGTGTATATCCTGATTCAGAGTAAGCATCTTCTTAGATAAGATTAGTTTAGTGCCTAGAGCAAAATGAAAGTGATTTCATTTACGTTTCATATTCCTCTGTACAGAAGACGAACCGAATTACGAAACTTCAAAGAAAGGCTTTGGGAGTTTGTTATTATCATACGTATCTTTTGATCATAACTCCAATTAGAAAACAGACAGCCACGTCTTTGACATGTTAGATTTATCAAACGGTTGATAATGTAACCAATCCGGGCACAAACTTATTATTCATAAAATTATATTCTTTGTAACAACTCTTATCGACTGTAAAGAGTATTATGTTGTCCAAATTCTAGGTAATATTTTACCTAAATCTACATTACTCTTAGTAGCTTTGGATGTAAGTGTAGAATGGTAGGAATTATGAAGTGTAGATAGTAGTATGAATATCTTGTAAGCTGTAAGAACCCACACACACACACACACACACACACTAGATAGCAAGTGTTATTGCTATTTGCACCTTAACCTTGCTTGTAAGATCAGCAGAAAGTGGAAATAATATTTATGTGACTACAACATTTTATAGTTCTCCTAACGATTTATGAGACTGTGATATAAATTAAAATAGTACGAATGAAAGCGTGTTAAATATTATATTTTATTCCCGTAATGTCATTTCAAGATATTTACGGGTGATACAAATTTCATTCTGTGAAAACCGAAACTGTGACTGAATGTTATTTCAGATAATTATTACATTTTATGTACTATAGGAGTATGGCTTTTTTCATGGTTATATTTTAGATCCGAGGTTGTTATGCGTGCATTGAAAACTCTTATAACATAAAATATGAATCCAGAATGTTATGTGCACATCAATTTCAATCATTTTGTAGCATAACTAGAATGTGAACGCATTTAGTAACAACATCCATGGCTATTATGAATGGTAAGAACATGTATGTGACTCGTTGTAAGTATGTGATTGGAGAGAATAATGTTTATAGCGCATGCGCGTCCAAAACAACATTGCCAAGCGATGTTGATTGTAATTTATACTCGCGTTCTCTACCTATCCCATTCTAAAATATGTTGTTAATATGCACGTTTATTAAATACTATGTATAACATTTTGAAACATTGATTCACGACGCCAGCATTCCCCAGTGTGTAATTCTTTTTGTTTGGCCTGTTTTACAATATATATGTATGTATATAGTGTATCTATTTGTGCTGTCACACTGCATGTACGACGACGGAACAGATGAACAATGAGTAATATTTAATAAAATATATTCCACACTCTGTTGTCCACACAGTATTCCATCAAACGTTTTATGATTATTATTTTATATAACCGTGAATGAAAGAGCAACGACCCGTATTGTTGTGGCAATTTTTTTAGATTTATTGCAATTTCAAATGGAATTTACTACATTAAAAATTGTATTTTCTTTCTTAACAAGGCAATATTTTCATTATTTAAATGAGAAAGCTTCGGACCAAAATATTTTATGTAAAAGAATATTCAGCGCTTTCTATTTGCCAACAGTAAACATTGAATTTGCAGAATCCTCAACATTTTCTGAGCTTGTTAAAATATAATTTATTATTTAATTAAATCGCTATTAGAATGGAATTATAAATTATAAAATTTGCCTGTAAATCTGACATTTAATTATATTTGGTAATATCTCTCTCTCTCTGTCTCTGTATGTATATATAAAGAGCAATGGTAAATCTTGCGGTAGAACTATAGAGTATTCTAACCTAACTTTACACAACACCCACCACCTAATGTCAGTGTGTTTTTGTTACGGTATATATTCGATGTGTGTTACATAGATATAGGTAAAGTGTTGTCTGGACGAAACTACTGTTCCTAACGGAACAGTTAAATGTGTGTATAATATATAGAACGTGTGAACTATAAAACAGATAGTCTGCCATAAAGTTCTCTTCGGTTTATTTCATGATAATCGTAAAAGCCGATGTTGTCACAAGATACATGACGTACACTTGATCATACCATCACAATTGTTTATGTTGTTACCGAGATGTAAATATTCTTCCAACAACAACAACGCGCCAACAACCAGTACATCTTCTGTTTTTAACTTTACCAATGCCAGGATCAGCATAGTGTAATAAATATCTACGTATTAACACTTATACATGAGCATGTACGTACGCACAAACATGGCGAACGCCTAATACTCAAGTTTAAAATATGTCCGTGTTCATACGTAAGTCTCTCTTCAAACACAAATTCAATTTTACATATTCACATTATGGCTTGTAACCCGTTTGCAACGTCGTAAATTGTTTTTATTTCTAAAACTTGTATGAATATGATTCACAGATAATGTACAATTCTTTCACTGGAACAAGCAATGAATGATATTCATTAGTTTACTTTCATGTTTGAACGTGTTTTTGGAAGGTATTTTATTTTCATACGTAATGATAATCTATATATAGTAATATTCTAGTTACATTTTGTGATAGTGCAGCTATTTGATACAAGTTAATTTGGCTGGGATGGCACACTACTTGGATAACAGTGTACGTAACTGAAATGAGACACTATTACTGCAGCTATTACTGGGTGGATTCACATTATAATAGAGAGAATACGACGTCTATAACATCAGAGACAAACATATAAAAGTCACACAATGTTATAGCTTGTGTCGTTCTGTTACGGTGAACGTAAAAACTGTCTATCGTAAATTTTTAGAAATTAGATACTCGGGTGATTTATTATCGTACCTGATCAATCTTTGTTTTTTGGAAAGTTTTTGTAAAACGATACCAGAGTCCAGCTCTGATCATAGGAAATCAGGATTGGAGATCGGTGTCTGTTATATAGGCAAACCATTTCTTTCTGAAGAAAATTGGAAAAGTCATTGAAGCCTAATCGTTACTTAGAAGATTCAGTGATCACGCGATGATCTTTCAGTGTTGGTTTTGATTTCGGTCCAAGTTGGGTATCATGTTACACATTATGACCAGCGGTCCCTTGTCTAACGGTTCAATGGTCGTGTCATTCCACGTTATTCCCATACCCATATCCTCCGTAACTGATAGATTTCTTAATCTTAATCAGATGGCCCTTTATCTAACACAGTTCTGGTGGTCTATGATCTCACTGAATATCAGATATTTTCACAAGATATACGCAGTATGTGATTCTTATCAGAATACAAACTAAAATGATACCTATGTTAGTTAAATAAATATATTGACAATAGTTTTTAGTTTTCAATTTTTTTCTGTTTTTCTTTATCCAACTAATATTATCTTGGGTATGTTATGGATCTTAATAGGAAGATATTTAGTGAACTAAGTGACTTATGTATAAACTGGCGTTTAGTTAATTTTGGTTTTGTACTATTACAGATTATTTAGTATTCGTTAGGGAAAGTCGATGCACATTCCTCGACATGCTCGTAAGTCGCGAGTTTCTGAAACGAAATGTTCGTCGCTGGCAGACTTAGGCTTAATAATTTACATATTATCCAATCACGGTTTTAGTGGATTAATTTTAGCTAGAAACTTTTCTTGTCCAGACTTGCTCGCTCGTATGCTCGTAGTATACGCGTGCCTTCACTTGTGCTCGACTCCTGAAGGCGCGTATACGAAATCTTTAATGAGTTATTCATGACAAGATTTAAACTCTAAATTCCTTATTTATAAATGGCTTTAAAATTATTTTCGTCGGCTTCGCGCTCACCGATTAATTTTCCGTAAGCTGATTTGAATACAATTATTTCTGTATTTATTGAATTAAAATAACAAACATCAGAAGAATCTCAGAAGATCTGTTGCGGTTGATTCTGGCGGGCAGGTAGCAAGATAGCTTGTGCGATCACACTTGAGGTGCACACGCAAAAAGTTAATCCTATTACGCCAGATTTGCGTTCGTGTTTGTTGTAATAAATCAGTATTATTTTATTAATCATATCGCCGCGGTACTGTTTACCGCGAATACATAAATCAACCGGTCTGCCTCGGACAGACAGCGTTGTCACTCGACCATAAAGTACACTGTTGCCAAATCTATGTAGTATATACATGCGTCTCTATGTAGACATTGTATTAATTTTTCCAAATATACGTATACAGTTAAAAATATCAGTGTGTGCCTCATTGATTTGATTTACTTAATATTACATTGTTGAAAATATCGTTGGTGAATTTTGTTTGAATATTTGTATTTCTGTTATTCAATGTTTGTATGTATAAATCATAACGATTGCATGTATCTACGTGTACCCGAATATTGGCACAAGTGCGGATGCAATTCGTTGACCCATTTATTCACTTATATTCGTCATACTATTTGTGTTTGTTGTTATCGATATATCGCCAGGTAACCAAGTTATAATTCATTCACTAATTGTCATATCTGTGTTAATTATTCGTCGTAATATCTAAGGGAAAGATTTATTATTATATTTGTGTGAATTTTATGATTATGTGATGGAGGTATTTTAATTATTGTATTTGTCTGTATGCATGAAGAGAGATTAAATTGAATTAACGGTATACATATATTTTATGGTGAATAAATCTACTGACATTAATATTTGCAGGCTAGTATAGTATGTATACGTATGGAGTGTAATGATATATATTAATTATTAATACTTATTTCTTGAAGAACATAAATCACTTTAATATGGAAATGCAATGGAATTTGCAAAAGAACAACTAAAATAATAAAATAACATTAGACTTACTGGCGATTATTTATGCTATAATGACAGTATATTTTGAGAAATAATTTCTACTACTCGAGATTAGTATATTCGAGTTGAAATAATGACTGAAGGTATGTAATGAATGCCAATAGTGAAACAGCATAGCTGAACTATGCAAGTTACGTTTAGATTTGTTGCGAATTCATTAGAAATTACAAAGCACTTTGCGTAGGATTAACATTATACCGGCAAGTATTCAGGTTTGAATAAATAACATTGTTGGAGAACATTACCATAACAACTGGCGAATGATTCATTCGCTGTGTAAGTGTAAACAGAACAAGACTTGTTATACAGAAGATTAAGAATCAACATACGTGGTGATCTATGACTTACAAACAAAGACAGAACTTATAAACTATGCTTAGAAATATTGTACTTCTCGCTCCGTACACTATACCTCATGTCTGCATGTATCTTGTATACGTTTTCTGTCTTGAATATATTGTCTGCTCACTTGTATGGTGACCATATATTTTCAGATGAAAAACTAGAGCGAGTAAAATATATAGTTCATTGTCATATCCACTTGCTAACTTGCAATGGAACACCGATTCTATCTTGGTTTAAATATTTGAAGATGCAAACTTTATAAATAATTAAACAATTACCATATTCGATTTTCATATATGTTAAGTATCTTAATATTCATATTTTATATTTATTTAAGGACTAAATTATCACGTGTTTATTTTTTTGTAATATAATTGCAATATAATTTTTAATCGACATGTTTTTCAAATAAAAATAATGTATCAGATATCATTTATAAATTGAATTTTGTTTATATGAAGTAAATATTAACAAAATAGATGCATGTCAAAAATATAAAACAGTTGGAAGTATAACAAATACTACCTATTCACTGAAGATTAATTCATCATTAATTGTGTATATAACATATTTATTTTTTGAAGTATGTATTTAAACATGTCTACGCACTTACATACATATATGTATATGAAACAATTGCATTGAAATGAACTCGTGCAATTTAAAACAATATAGGCGCGAATACAAATGGCAATTGGACGTATTGAACGACAATGGCTATTCAGAATTGTTATAAATGAACTACGCCAGATCATCAATAGGTTTGCTTCATTGTCGATCTGTCAACAACAGTAGTTGGATACCTAAATGGATGTTGCTGTTTGCCACTGACAGAAGTTAAAATACATACGTACGTATATACCCAGGCCGAGTCATAGTTTTTGTCGGAATCTTCGCTTGTTTTTTTCTCTCTTTTATTCTCAGTAACGATAACGTCAGGAGTCAGGAGCTAGTCGTCGTGTAGTAGATTGTAATTTGCGATTGCTTGACCGTGACGTGAATTGCAAAATCCAAACACGTTTATAGTATGTTGTTCCGTAAATACGGGAACAGTAGCATAAGGCAAGCGTATATATGTGCATTTATCAAATATGAATTACTTTTAACCATTGGTAGAAATACTAATAGTGATAATTGTATAATATATAGTCATCATATGTACGTACAATCAACACTATTTCCTCGTGTATTAGATATTTCTATGAATATTCCAGTATATTTTCTGACAGACTCGTCAGGTGAGGTGAGAGGAACTGATTACCTTTAGCTGATACGCCATTTTGTTTCAAGCATCCATGTCAGAGTGAAGCCATATGGCATGATGGGTAAACCTGATATCTTGTGAACATTCGGGGATCAGCGAAACGCGACCGCCCACGTAATTTAAGAACAATAAAAAACAGGGAAAAAAGCAAACGAGACAGACAGACGGCCCTGCGTAGTCTCTCTGTATGTGTGTGTGTGTGTGTGTGTGTTACACACTGAAGCCAGTACTGACATACATACATCCCTGGAATGCAATACAAATATCCTGCGATAAATTATTTCATTAAACACAGACGAAAATAAAAACATTACACGAACATCATTTTACAGTGTATTAACGCTACTCTAGTTACCAAAGCATGGCAGTCTGAAGGAATGTATAATGAGAAACATATATACTATATAGTTTTATCTCAACACACACACAGTATTATCAGTTAAATGTTTTACTAAACAAGGAAGAGAATTGTAAGAGAACTTATAATTACTGAGAGATCTTTAATAGAAACCTAAGCATCTTGTACGCGAAATAGGTCAATTGGAAGAAATTAAAATCTGAAAGCTATAATTAATATTTACAGTAATGTTGTGGAAATAATTCATTGATATCTGATTACTGTTTGCGTTATGGTGAGTATAGTGTTTGTGTTTTGTTTATAAAAGGTTTGTGTTGGTGGTTGTTTCCATGGCTGACTGCGATTCGAATGACGATGGTACGAAAGAATACGGAACGGGATCTATAAGACACGGAAATCACGATTTAGAATATTATATTCATTGGACACGCGCAAATAAATAAATATGACAGGAACAGTAACATATTCGCCTGCACACAAACTATCTGCTTCGGATGCCATTGTTTTATTTACCGACACGGTACATGGCTCGGTTCAGTTCAACCGAGTTTGCGGAAATGGCGTGACGACGTCCGTTATTGCCACTATAAAGGAATAGGAAATTGAAATTTATAGTGAACCTGTTAACAATTCATACCATAACTGTATGTTTGTGTATCTCTCTGTATGTGTGTATATTTGTATTGCAGCTACGAAGCTTGCAATATGATCGGTACATATTCAAATTTTACCTTCTGTGTTATTCTTTATTTTGTTACAATTTTCAAAGCTACTATCTCGCACATCAACGTTTCTTTTGAAGAGGTTTTGATAAAAATATATTATAGGTATGGTCTAGTTTTTTAGTGTTTATAAAAACTTGTATAGACTTTAAGAAAACATATTTTCCAACGCAGTTTTTTATTATTATTTCAATAATATCATGTCGCTTATATATGTTACATAGTAATGTTTTAAAAAGATATGATCTGCGTTTTTTGCTTTTGTGCAAAAACAATTTATCCTTGTCTGTCGTGATAAGGAATGTAATATGTTTGTGCTTAATAATTTGAGAGTGTACTCTTGAGTTGATGGTAGTTGAATACAGTACTTTTACAGTATAGTACAATACTATATAGTATCGCAGTGAAACCTACTGATAGTTGACAGAAAACAACAGTAACGAGAGTAAAACATTAGTCAATTTTATGTCTGTTAATGTCAGCAGTTACTGCCTAATAATTTATGACTTTTCCGTACAATTCCACTGATTTTAGTTCAATATATTCTACATTATATTTACATTCTGAAATTGTCATAACTATATACCCGTTAAGTATCCGTTTAGACATGAATCACTAGTGTTATATGTGAGAAATATGAGCGTAGCTTACCATATCTTCTCTAGAAGACATTTCCTCTGAAAGGATAGCAACATTCTGAGCAGGTGACTGAATGAAGGAGTTGAATCTGCTTGCAAGAAGCCAGGCTGGATCTCATCTCATTAACATAAGATAATTCGAATCCATTACGTGGCAAAAAGGTTAGCAATTTCGCAAATGCACCGGTCTACATTAAGGCTACAGATAAATTTGTCATTGGACTGTGTGGGTTTAAGATTACGACTAATAACAAGAAGAAGATATCAATTAACTGTCAAACTGCTAATTAGGTAACAAAATGAGGGTCGTCTGTTGCTGTCTCATCCGGTCCGTTGAATGTTGTGTGGCATGGCACATATACTATACTATATACGATGCCGGTGCATCGTTATGGAGACATCGTGCTCTTGTGTGTGGTGTGTGCGTGTGTGCACTGTTGATTGATCATGCAATCGTTCGGTGGCATGTGCAGATTGTGCTGGCATTTTAAAACATTTACAGTTGAATAAGTGGTCCCATTAATATTTCACAGGGTCATTTTGTCCTTTTTTTTATTTGTTTGTTTGTTCTCATGCAAAACATGCATATATACACACATAAGTGGAGTGATGTTAAAGAAAAAAGGGTTAGCATTTTGAAAAGATATGTATATGTTAAAAATATTTGTACCTACACACTAGCAGTATCTTGTTTCTGAAATGTACCTGTATGACATGTATTTATCTCTGTTTATTTTCTACAGCGTACAGTAATTTATTAGTTGTATCAGAGATTGCTTTGATTCTGAATACATCTTGCGAGAATATAGATTTCTTATATCATGCGATTCTGGGCTATTTCATAATATTCTCTATATTTTATTCAGTATTTTTCATAACTTAGTTCTCACATGTATTTTACTGGAAATTGAGAAACAAATAAATGACAAAGATTAGAAGTATTATTCTTAGATGTAATACTTTCAAACGTCTGAATAAATATCAAAATAATTCAGTGCTCGTCACCCTCAGTGCCATATGTATTAATGTAACAAATTATTTCAGTAGATTTCGTATAATTCTCATAAATAACATAGACGAATTGTTGTTTGCCAAATCGTCGTTTCCTCCTGAGTCAATATTGACTTGCACAAGAGGAATTATGTGTACACGAGCCCAGACTCTAATGGTGCTCGAACATTGACAGTTTATTTTTTTGTGCGAAATCCAGCGAATACAGCGGGCTCTCCCTCATGCTGTTACTGCCATTATATTGGTACGCGTATCGACTTGTTACAACCATTATTCCGATAAGCAGTAGTGTGGTATTCGCCACCAGGCGGGCAGCTGGATTCGGATATAAATAAATATAAATAAGTGACGGTGCTGATGGTGTGTTGTGTGCACCCCCACGTGCCCGCGGGGTGACTGTATCATGTCAGAGTTGATAATATGCTGAGGGTGAGGGGGCGATGTTAAACGCATGGGAGTTGCACATCATGGAATATGCATGGGAAAGTATATACTCAGATATACGTATGTATGTATTTGTGCAGATATACAATGTGTTTCATAACAATACCACTGGATATATATTACAGTGTCAATAGGATTGATTTGATATTGGGTTAATTTTAAATTATATGTCACACATACATTCATTGTGTCCGCTTATCATTAGTACTTTTGTATTGTAATTAAAAGGGCAATATTTCAAATTAAAAATTATACATCAATGCAACAGATTATCATTTGAAAAATTGTGCATACATGTGCAATTTTATTACTACATCTGTCGATAATTTTTACTATTAGGGAAATTTATTTCCATTTCTGTAAACATTGAATGGATTGCAATATTTTATAAATGTTTATTAATCTTGTTTCACATCGTATGCAATGATGCAATAAGGGTGAATTTATCCGTACTCTGGATGATCGATGTTTTTTTTTACCATTAGCGTACTTTATCTCCAGTTCTTATGATAAAGTAAAAAGCAAATACATGTGGAAGAAATTCGTCTATGAATCATCCATAGTATTGTGAGGAGACTGCGTCTAGAATTGTGATTTCCTTACAGAGTTCGTATTTGCTATGAGTAACTCCGAGTGGAATGTCTATTCCAGTATACGCTAAGGGGAGAAGAGTACGGACAGCTTTATTTGAATGTATGGTTGGTTTATTAAAAATCGGGAGGGTGGAAAAATCGTTATGTTCACTCAACCAACACGTATCATTATTCTTTCCATGTTTTATATGCGCTCACATACCTACCAACGTACACCAGCAAATATATGCCAAGACAAATGAGAAAAAATATTTGTTTTGATGAACTTGTTTATGGTTACAGTAAAACTTGGTATTACACTCTGTCATAAAAAAGTATATTTCTACGTGAGTAGAAAAAAAAATGTAGCATATTTATGTAACATTTGTATATGTTCATGTTAAAAATGTTTTACATTTGTAAATAGAAAATCTAGTGAAATTCCTAGCCAACATGCTGATGGGAGATGAATTGAGATTTCATCGATTGTTCAGCATTGTAATGGAGCTCACACAACCGTTCCCATGTTTTATTTGGCGTTTTATCTTCATTTATGTGAAAATAAAACTGAAAGAGATGATGATTACGGATGACGAATACCTGTACTCTTATTCGCCACGCTCATATCGTAATTTACTGCAATCTTTTATTGGCGTCCGTTCCATCCTCTTTAAATAATCACTTATAACGAATTTTTTTCTGAATATTAATACTGCCTCGTGTATCATTACAGTGGAGCGTACAAAAAGATAAATGCACATCGAAATGCGGTAGTTGAAATTTTGTGAAACCGACGCCGTTTAACAGATGACCGGTATGTAAAAATTACAGGAATACTGAAATTGCGTACACACGGCCCAGGCGTATATAAGTGAGCGGCGGTTCTAATCCGTGATGCCAGGTGCCTTCCCGTTCAACATTATTATTATAATTATTCATTTGTGCAGTGGTTTCACAGGAGTAGGACAGAGATAGCCTTACAAACATGCACAAACAAGATATATTTTAATCTGACTTACTATAGTACATATGTATCCATGTCGCCCACTCTCACATACGTAGAAATAATGTAATATATATATTAATATATTACATGAAACATATGTATTTAGATTTGTATTATTACCAATATACATTCTATGTGTATAAACGTATTAGGAAAAAAGCAAACAGAGAATAAAATGTTTTGTTATTTTTAATGCCTTGTCAGTTTAGAATGACCTAATCAGCAGAAATAATACCGCTGTCAGAGAAAAAATACACGCACGAATGTACAAACTCACGCACAGTATAATCACATACATACACACATGTACATTTCACATATAGTAAGCAAATATACATTTATATATACATACGTGAGAAATTTGAATAAGCCTGGTCGGGTGTTAGTGGTCATGCGTGTTCTGTACGGTATGTTATGGGAGCCTATGGGTACTGGCCCACAAAACGTGTCGTGCCATAAGATTGTGACACTGATTATATTTATCGATTGCTCTTTGCTTAGTGATGAATTACACACTTCTACCTGCGATGTGTCTACCTACCACACACCAGTTTTAACTGGTTTTGTTTTCAGTAGAAATGATGGTACACTATGTGTTATTGTGCGTACATACTTGTATTTACTCGCAGCGACTCGTTCCAAACTCGACCCTCTGTGCAAAAATCTTCCACTAGATATTTTCTACAGTGTCTAGATCAGAGATATGCAATCATAAGGGCTGCTGCAATGATGGGCCATGCAGAAAAAGACATAAATTTAACTCAGGAAAAAGGGGGCTAGGATATTATTAAAAAAACTTATTGCTTGTTCAAGTGAAATGAGTATACGTTTCTGTTAACCAATCTCATATGAGTGCATTTGATTATTTATATTACAATCACTGTTACTTAGTCCAGAATGAGAACTAAATTATAAAATATACTTTCATGGAAACAAATCTGTAGTAATTTTAAATTTAGTCTTGTAACTGAACCTGTACGGATATGTTTTGGATGAAACAAGTCGTGAGCGGTTGGTTGGTTGGTTGGTTGGTTGGTTATTCGAACGTTGTTGCTCGTGCGTCGTCTGTAGTTTTTTCGACAATACCTTTACAAAAAGTGACTTGATTTTCGTTAGTACCGTTATGATTGTTTCTGTTTTGGTCTTATATATAAATCGACATCTTTTTGTCTTCTTCCAACCGACACACACAATGTATATTCTGTAAGCAATTTTACACAAAAGAATATTAAATCCACTACATGAAATTGAATTTCACGGTTCAGATGAGAACAGTCTTGTAAAAGTTAATTTCGGAGACAATTTTTTTAAGAATTCCCAGCGAGATAGGAGGCTTGTTATAGTTTACAGGACAGGACAAAATTAACTCAAGCTTGAAATTATTTACCGGATAATTTTATTTAATATTTTATACACATTTTCTCCTCTCTCGTTTATAGCATTGCGTAATGAAGAATAACCTTAACGAAGTAGAAATATACGCCTACTACCAATTATATAGCAGATGTTTCGTTCGAAATAACAATTGATAATTGTCTTGCATTGATCGTAGGAATAAGACAATGAAATTTAAATGAGATTGCTTCTCTCTAATAAATATGAAAAGTAGAAAATGAATATTACATTTCTGATGTTACATAAATCAATGAGACTTCAGGTATATATGAAGAGTATTAGCCTGTATATCAGCACTTTGCTATCAGTCTGATCTTCTCATCTAAATCTAATACTACGAGTGTGCAATGCATATACGAACACTGATTTGATTCATTTATAATCATTAATTTTTCTTCGGACAGGTGTTATTGACAGTAGCTCCATTATTAATCTCATTTCGTTCGTAATAGAATATTAATTTCCCGATCTGAATTTTCAATTGCTCGTTATTATGATATCTCGGAGCGTTACTCTGCATATCTTGTATTGGCCCGCAGGCTAGCACGTCACTGTTCACCGCTGTATGTATGTATGTATAATGAACGTTTGCTCTTCTTGACAGCACGCGTGCGCATGCGTAGGTATGTTACTTGCCTGTACGTACTTGTATACTAAAGTTTATTTAATATACAAAGCATTCGCTTAAACTTAACACATATGTACACGTTATAAACATAACATTGTACATTTTAAAAATAATATCCTGTGTACAATTAAATTAAAGTAGGTGCTTGGCTTATTTTGTTTTTTATATTTGTCGTTAACGGAACGTTGTACTGTTATGTTTCTATAGTTCATACGGCTACTTGTGTCTCTATTATTTTTACACTTGACGCTAAGGTGTCAACTATATCGTGTCAGGGCTGTAACATTTTCACCATTTTAGATCCGGCCTTGTAATAATTCAGTTTTATCGGATGTACCATCGTGGAGAGACGAGCTCTTTTCGCTCATAGAATTTTATATGATAATATTTTCCCATATCTTGGACCACAGTTAAATTGATTTTTTTTTTGTATGTGTTCTTTGCTCCAACGAGAAAAATTGCGTATTACAACGTGTTGAACCATTTTGTCAGCGTAAATTACTATTTTATTATTTAATAAATGTGTTTCGTTTTGAATATGCAGTACAATTAGGTACAATTTTACTAAAAAAAGAGTATAGATTTGTATTTAAGCAAAATGAGAGTGTTACATGTAGAGATATTATGTGTCTGGCTGTAATGTTGTATTTTGTGGTCAACATACCATAATCCTGGTAGTTAAACCAATATTTCAATCCCGTCTAGGCCGTACAAACAGAATGAAAACACTAAATTATTTTTAATTATGTTTGTTATGAATCAAGCTTTTAATCAAATTCTCTGCTGTTCACGAATCTATTCACGGTGATAACGAATATGGACCCTGTATTTCGGCAGCTGTAAATAATATTTCCGGATTTATAGCCGGTGTATAATTGGAAAACCATGTAGTTTTTTAAGTTCCCCTGCGCCAGTGCAATGTATGAACGCATCTATATCATACTACAGTGTGAGATACAAAACTGAAATCGGTTATCTATGGCTACACTATGCGTAGTATATACCATATAGTCTATATACAGACAGAGGTATAAATTCTAGTTGAGTTGTTAATGTATATAGTGTTACGTTCTTACCAGTAGATTCACATATGATAAATAGATCTAATAGTGGAAGTCAATGAACTGTATCAACACGCAGATGATCGCAGTCCATGAATCTAGTCACGTTCACATGGGGTTGTGTACAGGGATGGATCCTACATTTTAGTACAAAATTTATTTACATATTTCCATTTTATTTTATCTATTATACCTAACTGTTAAACTTTAAAGCACTAAAAACTAATAGAATATAAATATTTATATTTACTCAAGCCAAACTCAAAACTAAAAGTAATTAAACCAAAATAAAATGTAGACTAATTAAAATATATTACTAGTTTTTCAAATGGGCAAATTATGTAAAATTTGCAGGTGTTTTCGTGGATGCTTTTTCTGGGAATAATTCTCAGTCCAGGCCTGGTAGGTAGAGTGATGCGTGCACAGGTGTCTTACTAAATAGAATTGAGTTGTATTGCCCTAGAAGAACGTGGGGCGCACAGATCTTTGATCATCGATAACATTCAGGGTTGTAGGGAATTGTATCGTACAATCCTACACCATATATATAAATAACTACACCTTTTCCCTATACCTATAAATCCTTTCCCTTCTATATTTTAACATTCATTGCTGGTTTAATTTAAACACAAAATCTCAACTAATTTTGTGTCCTTGTTTCGCTGGATATAAACGTATGTATTGACGTGTTTATCCTGTACGCTTGTTATTTACTGTTATATTTGTTTTTAAAATTCAATTTTTTATTACAGCCCGTAGCAAGTGGATATACGTTAGCTGTGCCTAATTTACCCTTCGTATTTCATACATTTTTTGTGTGGTTAATATGTTTATGTGTAACAATTTCGGTAACATAATTCTATGTTATTTTCAAACTGTAAATTATACAACATCTCAGAGAATATTTATTCGTAGTGATTAAAATTTAATCTAGTAAAAGTAATTAACAAAACAATAGATTAATATCCGATTATTCTTGTATAATGCATAAGTAATTACAATTAATACATAATTAAATAACACAATAACAGATTAATATTATGATTATATTTACAAAACTTGCTATATATTTTGTATAAACTAAAGTATATTTATTTTTTACACATTATTTATTATGTTTCAGTATCGATATATAAATAAAACTAAAGATTTTCTCAATTACAGGTGAAAAAAACTTGTAATACTGTACGTACTGTTTATACACGTGTGCCTGAGGGCAATATCCTTTAAGTATATGATATATAATAATAGTTAGTACATAAATGATATTAAATTGTCGTTGTTTTACTATACATACACATATACCAGAGATACGTATACGCATATACTTAATAATAATTTTATGTTTCGCATCATCAAGTTAAGAAATACCCGGTACAGTTAGTTGACTGGTTGATATTTCTACTATGCGTGCAGAATATAAAAGTAACGTACATGGAAATTACTGTATGTTTGTTATTTTGAAATTATCGAGCCGGAAACTAGAGGAGTAATAATACCCACATTATTTTTGTATAGCCAGGCTAACAGATATGTATCAAGCAGCGTACAGATATGAGATAGCTACAACAACATATGGTTGGTAGGTAGGTATATATGTGTGTATGTATGTTTTAGTTAGTGCTATATTGCCTGAGGTTTTTAATAAACACACAATACTGTTTGATTTATGAAAACTGATATACGCTACAGGATATGAACTCATTCAGCCGGTAACTTGAAAAGCTATTCCGTAATCACCATCAGTAGATTCATACGACAGACTGAACGACGAGGGAAAATTCATAAATACAACCAATATAAACAGTAGCGATTATTCAAATGAAAAATACATTAAAACAAACCATTTATCTAAAATACAGTAGCTCACATCATTGTCTCACAGTTGCGGCAGTTTTGTGAATATAATTGTTTTTATATGGTTTGGAATTATAAATGATATTTGTGTCCATACGGCCGTATCCATACGAATCGTTTGTGAAAATGAATGCAAAAAATTTAATTTAGGATCAGAAGAAAATTCAATAAAAAATCTTCTCTCTTTGAATACATTTTTAGCAATGTATTATCACAAATTTTAATTTTTAAGAAATAAATAAAGAAGAATAGATTACTATAGATATTCATTCAATATTTGTATAAATGTCTGTAATATACCCAGAAATGCGAGGATATATTTCAATCAGATAATTTACTGATGTTATTAAGTTCTAGTGTGATTCAATGATATTAAGCTATGAATAATTACTCTGTTCTAAGATGACAATACATAAATCATGTTAAAATCAAATGCCCTCTTACGTCATTGTTGAATGGCAGGAAGTAATGGAATCCCACTCGAAGCTAGAACTGTGTTATTTACTCAAATGGGAATTGGAATGTACATATATCCCTGTGTGTGTGTGTGTGTGTGTGAGTTTGCACTTGTACGTAAGCTTGTGTGTATGTGTGATAAAGCATATTTAGTTTTAATTACGCTGTTCACATACAATTAAACATTGGAGATGATTGTTTTATAAGTTGTTTATTTAGGCAATCAACGTGTCTGTCTGTCTGTATGGGCCTTGTATCTATTCAGTTGAATGTGTAATTAATTTAGTTTGTATACACGGTGCGATCTCCTCAGGCACACACACACACATACTATATTCCTCACCGTGGATGATCTAAGCACATTGTTTATATCTGTGTCTGCTTCTTCATCGGATCTGTCTGCACTAGACACAGCCGCTAGCGGTAATTCCAATGGCGTACATGCTTAAATATTACAATCATTGTTAAAACAAATGCAAACATATTCGTTCTAAAATGAACATTGAATCATTTGAATCATTGTCCTTCCAGGAGCACTGCAAGGTAATGTCTAAAATACTATTGATATTATTACAATATTTTTAAAAAAGATATCTGTATTAAAATGTAGAAAATAAATGCACAGTTTCATTTATTAGAAGTTATAAAAGTGTGCTATTTTTGTAATGCAAAGTAGAGAATAAGGAATGTCTACGCCACTGTCGGATATCAATGGATATGGAAAGGGGAATCTATCTTGGTATAATTAATATCCTGTGTTTGTGTAACCCTTTTACCAAAATTCAATATTTCCCAATATAAACCACTCTACGATAGTGCGAAGGTAATAATGCCAGTTGACCTGATCTTCAGCAATTCCGCTTGTGGTAATTCCAGACCTGTCCCAAATGAATTTCAAACGGTTTTGTTAAAGACCTATCAGTTTATAACACTTCCCAGACATGTTTGCCTGCAAAGTGAGATATAATTGAAGAACTTAGAATGAAAATACCAAATTAAAATAACAGAAGTGATACTTACACACAAATATATAATTTTTAACGTTCCTAAAAAGCTTTTAAATGTTTCTGGTAGATATAGGTTAGCTGCAGATTCTTGTTTTACATTCAATTCTCCAGTTCAGTGCATCTTTGTGAAGTGCATTTCATGAAATGCTTTAGGAAAATTTCACTCGTGTGTTTACAGATTCAAACTGCAACATCGTCCAACAGCAGCAGCAGCAACAACACATTGCCAACATAATGCTTCGTCGAGTTTGCGTGATCATCCATGTAAGTGTAAGTAAATATTTGAACAAAATAGCGTAAGAAATAGAGCTCGGGTATTTGAACAATTACTGATATATTTACACAAGTAAAAAACCTTTTAGTTTATTCCAAGTACAAGTTCAGGCCAGTGAACTAAAGAATAGACAGGTTCTGTTAATAAATATACACTGAATTGCCTGTAGGATTTCTAATGTTAAAAAGATTGATATTTATAAATATGATGTAATAAAAAAGGATTATTTATTAGCTTTATTTAATTCTGATGGGAATGTACTTTTTCATACTTTAGAAGTCAAGTAGCTAATATAATAAAAACATGGTGGTATTTTGATATTTGCCCTATAAAGCACAAAGCAAAACCAAGTTCCGGTTGTCCGCTTTGTGGCTATGTTTGTACTTTACCGTGACGTGCAATGATGCTTGAATTAAAAAATAGTAACACAACAAAACAAAGTTGATTATACTGAACCGCAGGTGGAAATAGTTAATTATTCAAAGAGAAACACACACATACATTTCACCAGTAATAAAATAATATTACACGAACTCTACTGTCTTTGAAGCACAATAATATGAAATGAGAAAACCATGATATTTGTAAAATATATTAAACAAACTAATTAATATTTCCATTCAAAAATTTCCATTAACAAAACATTGCCTCCTCTTACTCTTCTGCTTCTTTTAGAGAAATATTAATTTTAACTTTTTTTTCTCTCACAGCAGTGATAATGAACAAGAATATGAATTGGAATAAGTATTTTAACTGCTGGCAAATAATTAAATCTAAAACAAAGGAACCAGGGCAACGGGAGAGAAGTTGTGCGTTGAAGTTCGGAAACTTTGGCGAGACATAAATTGATTTACAATGTTTCTACTACATTGAAAAATATCACTTTAGTACGGAGTTAATGGCGTTGCTAAACTTCAGTGTAATAAGCGCAGTCGGCTACGCAAGCATCGAGCCTTTGCTCAAAAATATACCCGAGCAGCACATAAATAGAGTTATTGTTCAGTGAGTAATAGAGTGTGAGGGACAGAGAACGACTGACTTTACTCCTTTACATCTTCTTCTTCTTCTTCCTCCTCCTCTGAGGCGCACACAATACGCTACCATTCTTTCTTCAAACTTAATTACGAGTTTATTTATTAACAACTTCTTAAAGTGTGCAATATTTCACAAACGCGACATAAAAATGATAAACACAGCCGCTGGAGATAATGTCCTTTGAAATAACTTACAAGATATTTCGAGCATGGATCTTCTTTGAATATCGCACTTTTAAATGATACTTTAGTGAAGTTTTTAGTTACATGTTATTTAATAAAATGCGTAGCATTTTTTGAAAATAATCAAAGAATAAGTCCATTTTTGCGCGGTTACGTTATTATTATGGGAATTTTGGGAACAGATGTCCATCTTAGGAACAGACGGTTACACAAGTTGTTGCTTGGTCACTTATTTGTCCGGTAACCAATCAGGCATCGCAAACTGATCACTGTAACGAATTCACCCGTCAACAGTACGGTCAGATACCTGGATATTGTGAGATCTAATACACCTTTTTCTTACTTATTTCATTCCATGAATTTTCAGAAAAAATTATTAATTATTTCCATAATTCCATGACGTTATGTCATAACTAAAAACAGGCACTTTGTTTATTCCAAGGCTTTTGAAAAAGTCATTGCACATAATATATTTGTTCTTAACAGCAAAAGAAAAAAATCGAAAAAATATTTGATTTATGAGAAGAGTATTTAAATGAAGTGCAGCGTTACTATCGGCCGTCGTCCGCGCGGAATTGGAAGTAGATATTTAGTTTCGGTAATATTCTCATTAACGACAATCTTGCATGTTGCAAAGTGAGCGGGGCCGTAGATTTTATCTGCATGTTTAAACAAGTTTTTAATACGGGCGCTAACGGATGCGTATCACAGAACACACTGCCAACGTGATGAATAGATTTATAATTGAATCATAACATACAGGAGTGTAACGGAGAGCCAATGAAATAAACTGTACATACATGAAAGATAGAAATATATTCCACGAGACAGTATTATGTTATTCACTATACGGAATATATTCTTTAAATTGGCCAGAGGTAATTATTTGTTAAATAAAGTAAGAGTTGACAACATGTTTGTGTTAATATCGACTAGGATAGATATTTTTAGTTAGCTATGATTACATTTCTGTGTTTTGCTCTAGTTGTATTCGGTTTAATTTTTTTCCTCGCCAGTGGGACAAATGGATTAACAACAAGCTAGGGAATGATGAACTATACAAGCGTCCAATGGAGCGGCAAAAACAAAATGATTTAAATGACTTTTTTTGTGTCGACCAGCGTCCCATGTATTGTCATCGTCACTGCTGGCTGACCAGCCCGTACTTCCATTTCAAATTGAAATTCTTGCCATTGAACCAAAATAGTCGTTCAGTGTGCTCGGTGGATGCTGATCTAGTTTTTGATAGTGTACAACAATTGTGTATCGTTATTGGCACGTTATTCGTGCTTCATCGGTTTTCGTTGTAATTTAACTTTGTGTGTTTCCATGCAAGTGCTGCAAAGTTCGCATTCCTGACCCCCGGAATGATCGCTCGCTCGCTCGTTCGTTCGTTCGCTCATTCGCTTGTTCGTTCGCTCTATCGTTTGCGAACATTTGATTGTTACTGGTGCTTGCACGCCGGTTTATACTTGCTTGTGCTTGTATTCGTCGCAGTTCCGTTTTAGTTATGTCGAACTTTTTGTGCAATGATGCTAGCAAAGGATATAATGGGAAGAAATGTTCATGCAATGTTGCAAATTTTATATACACACTTTGGTATATACTTCCATGCTGGTCTTCCAAACGGATTTTATTTCACGATATTGTCATCGTGAAACTATACTATTTTATATGGATTAAAAATGAGATATTTATTATAATGTTATGTATCTTCTTTTAACACATACTGATTTTAAAATCTTCTATTAATTTTGTCTTGAATATTTTGTAAAAGTTAACCACTATAATAGTTTTGTTGGAGAATAATTAATCTGTATAATTGAATATTATTCTTACGGTATTACTATTTACAAAATGACATACTAATTCCTGTATGGATAACATAATGTATACTTGTAATAAAATCGAACATTTACTAAATATTCCAGAAAACATTTAAAAGTAATTTATTTACAGTACTAAGTTGTTTTATTACTTTGTGACACGGTTGAAAAATGCAAGTAGGTGTGGATGTTGTTTGACAGGCTAAATAAAGAAAACAGACGAAGACATTTGAAACGTACACTTGAACATCGGAGAGTAGTGGTCGTTTAGTCGAGCATGCAACGGATCACTGGTATTTTATTTTCCGAAACTTTAACCATTAGTCTGGCCAGAGATACCGACGACTGCACGTCACACCCTTCCAGCTACAAAAGAGTATTCGCTGAAATAAATGGATCTCAGCATTTATCGCTCATACCGGGGTAGTTCTGCTGTTGACTTCATATGTACTCTGCGATACGTTACTCAACAATCTAATTTCTAATCGCATTAAATGTAATACTCACTCAAGTACTCTCTACATAGAATCAAATATAGAAGTGATTGATTCTTCTACCATATATTTAAAAATAATATTACTGTATACAAGTTTCTCTTGTCACATCTCACATTTAAATATGTAATATTTAGCAATTTGTATTTATTGTCTGCAAAACTACAACTGTAAAGTCTGTTTCGTAAGAAAATAACTCGAGCGCGAGTGAGTACCAGTACATTTACATATTGGTATATTTTTAACGCTGTTTTTTACATATGTTTTTTTTGCTGCTGGTATAAAATCTGTATCAATTAACTGGCCAATCTATTCCATAAATATCTCAGTGTGCTATGTGTATAAATAACGTGGGAGCTCCCTTTTGTTTTTTACTATATGGTTGCTAGATGGAAATTAAACGGTAGCAGTAGTTTAATTTATGTGCCGCTCCCTGTGTATGTGATTTCAATATTGAAAGGCTCATTATAACAATACTTTTTAATTATTTTATTACCTCCGGCTCATCATTCTTTATGTATTTGGCATTTTAAAATATTCATTTCAAATGATGCGTGTCGTGTAATATTTCAATTAAAATTTATTTAAAGTATTATAATTGTGTTTATTTTTAATATATTGTCTAATATCCGGTATATTTTGGGTGGATTTTAACTGAAAGTAAGAATATTTATTCATTTTCTCACTTAAACGATTTTATTTCAGAGGTATAATGATAGATTTAGCGGAACGATTTAGCATTTGAGCAGCATGTAGCATGTTATGGTAAAAAGCAGGGAAGTGTGTGTTCCATCTTCGTCTGTCTCGCCTACTCTGTATGGAATTGCTGATGTATCGTGTCGTCTTTCTCGCATGGACGATTCCGAAAGTACAGGGAGACAGAATATTGAGTTAAGGTGTATGTAATCCATCTTGCATTAAGTATTTCTGTACACGCGATGGTGGCATTCACGCATAAACCATCAAAGAATGATTGTCTCGCTCGGTCGGTATATAATGTCGATATATATAAACGATCAGTGTCGTAACTTGTGAGAATTTTATATAGAAAATTTTGAACAACAATCTTGTTGACTAACGGAGCTATGTAGTATAAAATTAATTTCATAAATTAAAGGTGGAGGCATGGAGAATATGACGGAAGAACTAAGTTCTTTTCATTTATATTTCTATTTGTAAGATGGTGTGAATGTTGTGTGACTACGTCACTGGACGAGGTATAATGTCGACACTCTACACACGTCTATTCAAGGATATGCTACTCTACTCGTATAAACCATGCATTACTTTGTGATTAACCTCTACAACAAGCACTCCCTTCACACGCTTGTGCCTATGTATGTACGTGTATGTATGGTACGTGCATGTATGTACGTATATAGGTGTATATACTGTTGTTTTCTAATTTAAGGGTGTCATGTACATTAGTGCTGTCCGTAATGGTTCCCGTTCATGGATGGTGGAATGAATAATTCTGAATAATTTAGTAGGCTACTTTGAACGACATTGAGAAATTATTCGAACACGTTGATCTATGGTAATTTTATGTTGGTTTTTAATTCTTGTTGTGGTGTGCGTCAAAGGTAGCGTTGGAATCAATTAACTATTCCAACACTGACAGGCTCTCGTTCACGAACCGACGAACCGATTCCATACCATCCGGGGGCTTAAATAAATATCCCATTCATTTTTACTCAACGACCTGGTCAGCCATGCTAGACTGTCTTTGTTTCGGTATGTTTCCATTTATTTTAATATTATGGCTTCTTCACATGAACACATTCTGTGGGATATTATACTCCGAAATGAAACTGGGCCAATAATTCTATATTTAGTTCAACAATCATACGTGCAAGGTTTACCTGACTAAATCGTTCCATTTGTTTTAAACTTTTAGATAATTTCCTCTCTTTGAAATAGAAAAATATTTCATCAATTACTTTATTAGATGAACTGTTGAATATATATAAATTGTTCTTAAAAAGTTTTCTAAACATGGTGCATTCTAGAAATATATTTGGAAGTAGAGGATAAATCCAGGTATTGTTTATTATATTATATGGCTTTGTGTTTATTTGTACGAGCGAGTTTGTACGTGTTAGTTGTGGTTGTTGTGAGCGCGTTTCTATTTGCAAGCATTCACGGACGGACATACTCTCACAGGCGGATGAACGGATGGACGGACGGACGGATGTTGCGTGCAGTACGTCGTTGAGTGGCCTCCACTCTCATGTCCACCTTTTACGTTAATAAGCTGTCTCTCTGTTTGATAATGCATGCACAATAACTACGAGCGCAATTAGCCGCAACTATGCATAGCCATGTATATAAATATTTATACGCGTACGAGCAATAAATCTAGATTCAGTTTCTGCTGTCGACAAAGAGCACCTAATATGGCATGATCGTGTGATATTATTATAATGCATGATGAAATCGCTATGTAATTTTAGTAATACATACCTGCTCTTGTTATGTACATGTTTCCGTCGTGAAAAGGTGCAGTAATTAAATAATCATACACACTTTGTCGTGACGAACATCTTAATTATGTTTTAGTCTATTTGACATGTGTTGCTTACAAATAATAATGAATATGAAATATTTCAGTGTGTGTACAATATGAATTGATACAGCTATAGAATATGTAATAGAGTGAGTGCTCTTGTTCCATATTGCAGTTGAGGGCGAGTTTACGAGACCGCACATTCTGCATGTCAAGTTTATTAACGTATTTTCCGTTGTCAAACACGTATAAATTTATGATTAGGGGCAACCGCATGGACCGATAGTGCCTCATATTTACAAATTTCCTAATATTAGTTCTAGACATGTTTATGTGTTTAAACTTTGCTGCAGTGTGCTGCTCTCTGTTATTAAACTATGTTACTATTAATCCGTTACTGGGATTTACAAACCATTGGAGAGAATATATTAGTTACTGCTGGGATGCACTTGGCAAATAGAAGTCGCAATGCAAACTCTGTCTTCAGTTATTTACTAATTTCTCCACACAAACACTGGATATTCTACAATAAATATTTATCTAGTTCAGTTTTTGTTTTGTTATTAAGTAGGTATCATTTTCTGTTTTTGTATACAAAATCATTTATATTGTGAGTTATGCAGTGAATTAAGTGTGGCACACCTGTTTTAGCAAGCCGAGTAAAGAGGTAGAGTAAGATGGTAGGTATGTACCTGAGTCAGTGTGTTGCTTTTAATTGCTTTTAATTGATGGCACTTATCATACCTGGTCGGTTATGGATCTCGGATAATTCAGGATGGAGTGTCCGTGCTCGCACCCGTTGTCTCCCGGCACGCTGAGACGGAGTACTGACTGGTTTTACTTGAAACTTGTCTCACAGTACAACATATTGACAACGTGAATGATGTGAAGTATTCACACATCCATCTATGTTATATTCAAGTGGTAAATACGCTTGTTACATATAGAATGTCACTCTCCACCTTGACTATAAATCACATTGTTTGTTATACTGCTACTTGCTCACTAATATTGTTAATCTAATTAACACATATAAACGTAAACCTGCTGCAGTAAATTATACAGCTAATCAACACAATATGATGAAGAATAAAACCTAAAAACACGAAGACAACAGAACCAAGAGTTGATTAGGGACTTTTGGTTGCGCTTTGTTGTGCTCTGGTTCTGTGTATTTTTGTAATTATGGCATTTTGGGGCCGCTAAGTGCGCTCGAGTTTCTAGTTTTTGTTTGTCTTGTGCCAACGTACTCACTCTCCTTTTTCTTTCATCTCCGTTCTCGCTTGCACCATTGTTTCTCGTCCTCTTTTTGCGTCCCTTTGTCAAGTTCTCATCTTCGATTTTTAAGTTGATCACAAGAAGTTGACAAGCAACATAGCTCTGATGGCGCAGCTGCAGAACATTGAGTTAGCTTAACCTGCTTACACTAATATGAAGTTCTGTGTCCGATGTTTCTAACAAATATTTCTTATACACATTCAGTAATACTGTACCAAGTTATCATATGTGTAAATAATACAATCTTTTCTAAATGAAACTTGTTTTTCATTTCTAATCAGAATATTATATTTGTATGAAAGCGTACAGTATATTCTAAATGTTTAATATTAACTTCTAATGGCTGTATTTCTGGGTTTGATTCTCTAAAACCCAACGTTCATTAAAATAAGTGCAACAGTACTTACGCTGTGATGTCACGTATAGTACAATTAGTACAGAAATAAATTTCCTGATCCCAGTGCACACACAGCTAGCGTATACAAAGAGACGTTAGTGAGAGAACGGAGAAACCAGTGAAAACCGTCTGTTCACATTATGAAATTTATATGATGAGGTCGTAGTGGCAACATTGCGTGTGCGTTTACAATGTACATTTTCTTATTACGCATCAAACTGAATTAGTTGATGAGGAAAAGAGGGAGAACGCGCAATTTCCTTCGTTCTGTGAGCAGAATGGCAATGCTGGATGCTTCCAGGGATTAGTACGGCTGTTTACAGTGATGGTGTTTGTTTTAATTAGACGATGTCAGCGTAGCGTAATTACCACGAACGTTCCACTGTCCCAGACCGGGGCAGGTCACAGTCTGATACACAACGTGATTAGTAATTCGGCACTGACATCACTACTACTACTACTACTATTACGGTTACTATTGCTGCTAGTATGTTGTTGTCATCATCATCTGTTGTGACCATACTTGCTTGCTTGTTTCTACGGCTCATAATTTTTTAATAAACACCGGAAGAATATTGTTTGTTCTAAGCTGTTTACTATTCATTGTGAAATTGTTGTTCTTCCTCTGTCTTGATGAATTTTTAATAATTACCGCAGGAAATATAAAGACAGATATGTACAGTCAGTGTTGGTGTATACTTCAGCAATATACCATGAACAAAATTGAAAATATGTCTGTCTACACTAAGACAGGTAGAAACTAAATCAATCTGTTTTGCCAGACGCGAATTAATATATACTTTTCTTAATTTTACTTTACATACTTTACTTACAAT
>JAGJTL010001381.1:3963374-4002306 GCA_022063505.1 Calosoma granatense
ACGGGATAAAACTCGTTTTCGTTTGTGCATTTGATAAATTTATTATCTTCTATAAAAATTACAATAAAACAATTCTATAAAACTGATGGAATGCATAAGTAGGTGGACTGTAACAGTGACAAATGTTTAAATAAAGTTTTATGCTACTATATATACTTTACGGGTCCAATGGCCAGGATGTGTAACATTGTTATATTGTAAATACAGTGGTAGTGCTGCTATCTATACTCCAGTACACGTAACATGATCCGATGATATTTTACATCAAACAATTGAAATCCCAATTAAAATTTAAGCACCGACAACGAGTAGATCACATGAGAGAGAGCAAGCGAGAGATAGAGAGAGAGATAAAGAGAGGAGAGCACTTTCGAAAACACAAACATTCGTGCCATCATCCCATAACACAATGGCGCGAGAGCGAAACAGACCAGTCGATTCATAAACCGTTCCCACAATATCGTATGAATCCCCAACAGAGTGCCCCGTACTTCACAATATATTGCGGCATTCGTTTGACGTACGACACTGGTATTATCGTAAAAATATAACATACTTATTTACATGAGCGGTTCGTCAATAACGGGTTAGAGGTGTGTAGGTTTATTTGGAAAATTTAGTCCACTTTTAATTTAGATATATGATTAGATTTATAGTAGATCATATTATTAGAAGTACTAGCTTTGTTGAATATTAAAAGTGTTTATTTCAATCAGAAAAAAACTGTAGAAATTACCGTGGGATATATGAAATGTGAGAAAAAATATGTTAACATGATTAGTATATTACAGAATATGATTGTATAATGTATGTGTTTGTTGTAACGAGTCGTCGATGCTTATTGGAGAACAACAAGAGCGAGAGTGAAGAGTGAATGTTAATAGTTTTTGTTGGTAGTCCCGTGCAATGTTGCAATAAGGTGCCGGGTAATGGACACTTGGCACGGTGCGCGGCTCTGTTGAACATTGCCGCTCGCATTATGTTGGCGATGTTTTATGTTGTTTATTAAATGATTCATTGTTAATTCGCATCGGCGGCGAGAGACTGAGCTCTGAACTGGAACTCTCTCTCCTCTCTCTCCACTAACTCTTGCTAGTAAATGACGATGCACCACCACGAAACGGAAGCGTGCATCGTTCATCAACAGAGTTACCAGCCGCTTACCTGCCTACGTACAACCAGTAACCAGTCTAGTATACATATAAATATTCACCACGTACCACTCATTATTTAGCACGTAAACGGATACCGCTATCACGATGACGGATGATTTTTAATTTTAATTGATGAAATTGTACGATACATTTGTAATAAGCGGACAAACTGTGTCTTATATCAGCACTCGACCGTAAATGATTTGAATAATAATGAAAGAACAGCATTGTGTAATTATACACTGTAAATAGGAATGAAATTGACTATTATATGATTCTCAGTACTTTACATTATTATCATTTCTTTGGCAATATTTGTGGTCTTATGCTTTTACGCACAAGTGATTTCTTTTGCAATGAAATGAATTGATTTTAGAAAATTCAGTGGAGAGTCTCTGAATATATGTATTCATAACGTGTACTTTATATACAAGTACTACAGACAGACTGACAGACTAGCTGAAGACTTGTCTGGACTCGAGTTTGCTTCGGTTAAAAAACGACGGTTGCCCGTTTTGAAAGGCACCACGATTTCCGCACCACTGCTGTATTGGGCTTTTGAAGTTTTTCCATTAAATTCTAATGTCTGTAATTTTCTTATTGAAGTTACATTCGCTCGCGAATATTTAAGCAGGACTTTGGTACATTCAAGTGAAAATTGTGCTTTAAATTGTTAACCAAATTAGCTGTATAATTGAATCAGGTCTCTTGAAATGGAAGTAACTTTTCACATTAAGTGAATTCCAAAATTTCAATATGAAAAGAGTTCTCTGTTCTGTTCTGTTCTGTAGACTAAATATAATTATGTGCATTACTACAGTAACGGTTGCATTTTTAACTAGTCGTTTTAGGTAGTATTATTAAAATACTCTTTATTATTCACAATAACTATTACCACATGAATCTTTCGCTTTCTTCATTCTAATATGGAAAGTGAAAATGCTATTGAATACTAACATTATCTGTATTGTATTTTAAATTATAATACCTAACTGATTGTAAAACAGTCTTGCAAAATGTCATATTCAATGTTTCTAGTAACTTTTTACTAATGCCATAGTTATAACTGGCTACTTGCACTTAATTTATGGTCACAGACATAATTAATATACAGATTAGTTCCCATGCTGCGAGTAAAGCATTTCATCAAAGTGTGCATTTAGTCTTTGGGAGTACATCGTCATGCAGTTATTTCCGCTCTGGTGAGTTTCATAAACGGAAGTGAGCTGTATGCTTGCTAGCTACTAAAATAGTTACAGTCACATGCACAGATTATACAAGTAGTTCCGTGTGCGTTCAGACATTTATTGTCATTATACCATACCATTCAATACAGCTAATATACATGATGTAGGAAATGGTAAAGTAAATTTTCAGTCATTCAGCTCAAATTGTGCAAACAATGTTACAAACATGTAATTTATTGAGATCACTGAATACTATTATTTATATTTATTTGAAAACATTATATATGTCTTATGATTTCACCTCGATATTATTAAGAATTATTGTAATGTTTTTTTCCGTTTCACTGTAGTAATAATTTAATAGAATTATGATTTGAAATTGTTCGTACGTGAGCCCTGTTGATATTCGAAATAAAAATTATACTAATGTTGTTTGCATGTTCGTGTCCCATTAAAAACGTTGTCAGACATTGAATCCATTAAAATGTAAAATTACCTTTGTATAAACAAAACAATTCAAATGGCTGTAATTACATTTTATTTCGGCCAATTAAAACGTGCATGACGTCAGTAAATATGCCGTGATCTTACAGAATTAATTATAGAGAATTCATAATTGTTTAAATTTGCTTTTTGTCGGAACTATGGTTTCACATAAAGTGTTCATCATTCGTTACTTTTATAAAGCAGTTAAATATAACGGGACGTTCGTTAATGTTTACGGGTATTTATCTATTATAATATATTAAGTATCACGTGAAACTACCATTAATTATATATTCTGACATAATTATCATCTGGCATTTTCATTTATTCCCTAGCACTCTGTCTCCTCCGTATACAACTCGCCGTATTTAAATGACAATTGTATAAATAAAAGTATACTTAGAAACTAATAAGGATATTATGCAGCCATAAAAATAAGATTATTAACAGGTACAAATAGTATTACCCGTATCACGGTGGTTAGTTGGGGCGCGTATGATCCAATTAGAGCTTTTTTTTGTGTGCATTTGTGATACGAGCAGGAAAAAAGGACAAGTTTTCAGCAGATTAATCCTTATAACGCCTGATGCCGTATCGGGACCAAAACAAGCTTACATTTAGATACATAATCCAATTTGAAATTAAGGTCCGCGCGCGCTTGTAACACGCTAAAGCAGGAGTCGACATTTTTATTTTATTTTATCCAAAACTCTCTGGGAGAGCCTCGGAACCTCATAACAAACTTGTTAGCTAGCGGTTTTTATTAAATTTGAGGGATTTAATGTTTTCAACCTCATTCCGCGGAACTTACTTTTAATATCGTACGTTGATGTCTGCAGAGTGGATTTTAATAATATCAAGTCATCTGTGCTGGTTCGGGACGCGACTCATTTTTGTTATTCACCCACAATGTTATTTAGTACACATTTTTCTCTTTCTCTCTCTGTCTCTCGAGTGCAACATTTGCATAGTATTAGTTCTGTGTTTGTTCACTAGGTGGATATGTATGTTTTTAGTTATGCAATACTTCCCTTTAGATATTAATTTTTCTACAAGTTCTGTTAGCAAGTATATCTCTTACATTGCTTGCTTGCTTGCATGAGTCACGCATATGTGTTATGCATAATGCATACGAATATAAAATATTTTTCATAATAAATTTTAGTTAATACAGTTCATTCCACGAAAACGTATTGCTCATTTCCGATAGCGTTTTAAATGGAACGTGAAATAAATTTATTGTCTCGTATATTATCTTTGTAAAGTGAATGTCCGGGTGCGTCCAGATAAGCCGTACCACAAACTATAAAACTTTAATGCATTATTAAATTTATGTTAATTCCATAATTCTACGTACTGTTGCATTTATTTTTATATACGTAGTTCTTACATGTAACTGATTACATTATAGTCTATTTTTAATAATAAATTCATTGTAATTATTTCTATATTATTTATTGTATTAAACAATCCAATCAAACTAAATGTATTTTCCTAATAAATGACTCATAAAATGATTACACCAGTTATATATATTCATATACTAATTGGATTAAAAAGAGGATTAAAAATAATTTAAGGTTTAAATGTCAGATATATTTTACGAACTGTTTTATGGTTTCTAAATATCCTGGATAATGGATTTCCTATAATAAAATTAGTATTAAGTCGTAGAAATGTTTAAATCCTAATGATGGATATACTGAAGTTGTATAAATGCGGTACTACTAACCATGTAATTTGTATATCTCCAGTTACGTTTGATTTAATTTAAATAATCAGCATATTGCACACAACATATCTCTATAATATTTAAAAGGATTGTTAAAAAGAATTATAGTTATTATTGTATTATAGCTAGCTAGGTTTTTTATGAAACGTATTCGTTGTACCGGATTCGGACATTATCAATCATCATTTCACAGTCATCCGTCAGAAAGTGACTGTGAATGATGAAGATCTTATCGAATGAAAACCAGGTATTCAACCAGGAAAACAGATAACACTATAGTTTGGTTAGATCGCATTAATGAAACACTTACTCATGTTATAAAATTAGATTTAACGGAAATAATTAATCACTACCATCAAGTACCTACAATATACATATATAGTTATAGTTATATACATGAATTAAGAGTAAAGAGACCGCAAAACCAATTCCAAAATTACCAGCATTGTTTCTGACCGGCATTTGCAAAGAGTAAAATTATACACCCTATAATAAGTTCGCTCATTGTATTCATCATTTGAATTATTGCAAACAAAACGAAAAAAAAATTGGCGGCAAGATTCTAGAGGAGTTTCATATAAAAGAAATCCGCCATTTTGAGTGTTTTCAAGGCCCTTGATAACCGCACCCATTGCTGTGTGTTTGGTTTTCCTTTGAGCACGCCGAAACCCTTCAAGGACCTCGTCGGCGGGCACACGCTCTCCCCTTTTTATTTATAATACATATGGCGGCGTCAACAACCATATCCCAGTGGAACCCATTCCTGAAGAATTTAAAATCGTACAGTTTCAAATTCGTAAATTATGCTTCCATATTATACGTTGGGCACGTCTGTTTTATTAGTTCCATCCATGAATTTTGATAGTCCAAGTTTCTCAATCTTGTTTTAAATTTGATGGAATCTTCGATTTGAGTTCAACTTTTTCTGTATTAAAGTTAGAAATATATAAATATCACTTATTATTTATCTTGTTAAAGATGCAGTATAATTATTATTTGTGCTTTTATTAGAAAAGTATCTTGATCATGCAAAGAGTAGAACCATTTCTATTTTTTCGTTAAAATTACTACAGGACAACAAGCAAGAGTTAGTCTATGAAATATATGAATATCAACCTTGACATATTAAATGTATTGATTTAGAGTTAATAGGTCAACACTATGGAAATCCTGAAATTCTGACTAAATGGAAATTCGTCTTGTTAGTAATCTAGGAATTGCTGCAAACATGCGGCCACCATATATCGCTTCGGCGTCACGGAACAGAAACTTAGCACTGTGTGTTGTATTTTTTATTACTAACGTGCGTGTATGCATGTGTCCTACTTGTATGTTACCAACAACATACAACCAATAACCGTATTACGATTAAGAGATTATGAAATGTAGGTGTCTGTGTTTGAAGCTTATCAGATTGTTGTCGATGTAATTTTGAATTATTTTGTAAAATCTGATAAAAATAATTCTAGGCGGTCAGGCTGTCAAGTTACTTTTATGCACGCGACTTTGTTCAACTTGGAACAACTCAATTTGCTGTCGTTGGTTTAGAAAACTTTCAGCTACAGAAACGAGAATAATGTAGTGAATTTTTTTACTTAAAACATTTGACAAAACGTGCCTTATTATAAAACATGCTATTATTTTTAGTTTTCTTCAAACTTTTGGTTCGTATGTTTTATTTTATAGTTGAAAGCACATTAAAATCCTTAAGCTCAATGATATGAAATGCACTGGTCTTTATTTGCAAATGTAGTGCGTGTTGTTTTCAAGTTAGATGTGGATATATAAATTCTCATACATTGAATTAACAGAATACCCGTATCATTTGCTCATTGGCTGATACTACTCATGTTCGGACAGGAGTTGGTGATGTTTTTTGCGTGATTACGTTGTTGGTACGTTGCAATGGAGTGGGGCGAAGTGTACAGAGTATGCCGACTACTCAAGCAGAAGTATCTGCACAATGGTTGGCATAATTAGCCCGCGTCCATTGTGTTTACGCAAGGTTTTACCGGCGGCCCCCGTCAACGGCTTTCATAGTTCCGTCCCTGTCCTCCACCTCTTCAACCACTTGTATTACTTACGGAGCTCGTGCTTGTAGTGTTATGTAGCAAGCAAAGTATAGAATCTTCTAAAGAAAAACACTGTCATATACAATAGCATCTATATATATGAAGATATCATTATATTGTAAATTAAACTAGTACATATTAACTATTTTGTATCGTGTAAAAAATATCTGTGTACTGACAATGAATACACAAATAAAATATCCGTGAGAATGAGACTGACAGTTTCAATATTGTACAGTAATGAACACGAAGAGAGACTAATGATGAGATGACAACAGGGGTACGAACATTACCTGTTACTACTTCCGTTACTACCGCATCGCTACTTTTTTATGCTCGGTTCACGAGTTCAAACGGACGCATTACTGCAAAACCCGATGCGGTCTTGCTTATTACCTATGTCTGCTACACTGCCCTCGAGACAATTCGAGGCGGCGTGTACGCGCGCGTTCACAACTCTAATGACACGCGGCGAGCGAGCAAACGAGCGACCGGAAAACGATCGTCGTACAATTTCATTTCGTCGGCCAACCGTAGGTAATATCTACGAGACTATTTCCTCTCTTAACCCACCACTTCAAACATCGATCCGCACAAATTGATTATCATAGTTCGAAATAGAATTTTATGATACAGTTTATACCGCTGTCTAAATGTGTTCCGGAACGAGAAATATGATATTGGTAATAGGGAATGAACAGAATGGAATGGAATGGTGTAATTGAAATAAGTCAGCTATTTTTATTGACTTTCATTCTATATTCCTCATGTTCTATTGAAATATACAGTTGCTTTAATAATATTCCTTTTAAATTACACAAGATGTATTCTGCAAGCAAGAAAATAAATAAATAGAAATATTTCAATAAAAATGTTCTAATTTCAAAACTCGTAGACATTTTCATATTTATAATATCGACGTAAAAGCAATAACTCACGCAAATCTGAAGTAAAAAAAGGCTTTTCAAAACGGAATGTAATAAAAGCGAAATGTCTACGTAGTGGAACTCGTTTATTTCAAAATTACAGATATTGCAAATTTTTATTTAGCTTTACGATATGAATGCTTACCATGATTTCAGTCTGCAATTTCTAATGTTTGTCGAGAGCTTAAGGGCATTTGCAGTAAGGAACAATATTTTTATTCCAAGTTTAAAATATGAAAATCGAATATTTTCATTACTCGTAGTGTTCGTATTTTTCAAAATAATTAATAACCATCAAGGAAATATTGATGCCACAAATTTGATTATATTAACGCTTTCTAAAATCAGTATATAATTATATTTTTGAATAACGTATGCAAAGGACTGAAATGTTTCTACTGTGTGAATTATCTTTTGTTCTTGTCTCTCTTCTGCGCGTTGCTTTTGCGGCTGGCGTGGATCTCTGCAGTGTACTGCGGTTGAATTTACTCTACAGTTTCAAAGTTTCGCTGTTATACTGGGTGATTCGTTTAGCACGTTCTTGCTTTGTAATGTCTTTCGTTGTACATTTTACCCGGATCTATGTACTGGTATTCCACAAGCAAATTGGTAACTAAACTTTTTAACAGTGTACATAATTCGATTCTACAAAAATAAAAGACTACAATTCTTTAGTGAAAAATTCGTTCGTTTAACCTTATATATTATGTACATAATTAAAGTCAAAAAAACCCGCACATACATATAACATAAACACAATGAGTTATGACCGCCATAAATGCGAATTGTTTTGCTTATATTAACTTGTTATTCAACGCTGGCGGGGACCGTACAACCTATATTGCAAACATGTCCAGTTTGTCAACTACTCTGAACTTGTTGCCATATGATATTGCACATTTCTTTTGGCATTTACGTTTCAAATATTATTGATAGGTCGTCGTGTACTGGCGCAATGATTGAACACCTTGAATGTAATTACATATTCAACTGAAGCAGTGGAAAGTGAAGGATACCAGACGTGTATTGTACATGCGCGAATGATTTGTTAATACTCCATACGTTTAATGGACCAGATTCGATTATGTCGCTGTGTTGATTGTTATATCCATGACCGAAATCAGTGGACTTTATCTAAAAATGCATTTGACATGTAACACAGCTCTCTGATTAACAAAGGTAACATGTTAATTTATATACATATGCTAGTACGTTATATCTGATTGGTGAAAACATTAATGTGCAATTGTTGTTAGATTCGACTGCAGCACTGCAGTGTATATTTCACAAACTATATTTATATAACCTGTAACACATATTATTCATTATTTATTTATAATAAATGTCAAACTCATATACTCGAATTGCTCCATAAAACAACCTTTTTATTCGGCAATAATAATAATACGTATTTTACTGTAATTTCGAATATTGCATCATTCAACTGATGATCCATTGTAAAAAAAATAGATTAATTTGGTTTATTACATTTTAACACACTTATCAATGGATATTTCTATAAAGACATTAATACACAACTACTGCTCATAATTAACGACTATTGCTAATTTTAAATCTGTGCTAATAACACGTTATATAATTATGCCAGTGTATTCATGATTCTAGATTAGCGCTTAAACATATGCAAAATGAAAACATAAATAACTATAAATATTATTATTTGCATGTCAACTTCTAAGCATGTTTAATTAACAAAAAGGAAACACGATCGTTTGCCGCGCAATTATTGCTACTAATTAGCCTCTTGTTGCCAATTAAACTGGCATAAATAAACATGAAAATGGACGAAAACTTCTCAGAAGATGCCGTCGTGTTTCTATATGTGGTGTACATGTGTGTCAAACGGATGTTGTGTTTCGCATGGACATCATACAATGGTTTTTATAACCGGCGAGAGCATTGAAAATTGTATAACGTTATAAAAAATCCAAAGTATATCGTGCGCTGTATGAACGACACAACCGGCTGCCATACATTTTCAGTCTTTTATCCCCCATTTTATAGCGTTATATGTAGGTATAGTAGCTGTAGCTATTCGCTATACGACACTCTGCTACACCGGGCAACAGACGGCAACGCGCACAGATGAACAAGATTGGGCGGGTCTTCTCAAGTACCGACGTTGCAGGGTGTTATACCCTTTCTACAGGAACCAGAGTGCACGTGTGCTGGAGACAAGGGGAAAGTTCATGAACTTGAGCTAGAGTACACCTGTCCCCAGTGCCAATGTGTACGAATCCAGATCATTTCTTGCGAAATTTGTACCTGTTTCAAAACGTTAGCACTACTTTATAGTGATTAGAAAATAACCATATGCACTTAGAGCAAACATTTATTATTTATAAAGAAATATATTTCGCAAACTTGCATTTTGCAGTCTGGAAAGTTTAATATATATAGTACCATAGAATATTTTTATATTGACTTGTTTAAATATTGTTTTTGTCAATTCTTTGCAAGTAGATACAAAACACCCCACAAATGACACCAGATTTCATTATTCCAGAGATAGAGCATTAATCAATCACTTTTGCAGAGTGTATATTTGTTTTAGGTTATTACCTCGGAAGTGCTAATATTTATCTCTCGTTGGACAGTGACAGTAATACATATTAATCCGATTACAAATCCCTTCAAACACTCGTGTTCCGTTATCGGGTACATGTCCGGACACAGAATAAGTACCTAGAGCCAAGTGTGCACTTCACGCACATCCAAGCCTACGTAAATACACAACAGCAACAGCAGCAGCAACGTTCACACGCCATCATATCCCCATCCATCCATCCATAGTCTGTTGTCAACCAAATGCCTACTCAATACTATTTTAACAACACGTTCAATACTTTTGCTAGTCATCTTCCTTTGGATAATGTTTTTACAAAACTGAATTCTTTTCATAATCCTTCCGTTTTTCGTTCACACGGTGAATATTGTACTAATGATATATCGAGATATTGATACCGTATGAAGAAACCAGACAAATGCATGTGTAAGCGAATGTATACGGTGAAGAAAGTGAAGACCCCCGTAATCATCCAATCCGACGTAGCCTGCTTACGGCAACGGCCGTAACAGACATCTGCATAATGGAACACGATAAGTTCCAACGCTGGTGGTGGGTGGTGGTGGTGGCACACCAATACGGATAACATTACACATGGTCTCGGAAAAAAACTGGATTGGCTCAGATGTGTTTCTAGTACGGACCAATCCAGGATCGTACGACAACGTCCATTGTCCCGGCTCATTGTTTCTGCTTCACTAATTAACAGGAAATATGGAGGGCGGGTACCAGCAGTCAGTCATCCATCCGTGAAATGGCAGGAAGGAGAGGAGGCGCGGGGGGAGGTATATACAGACCATGGTGGTATGTGTTGGTTGGGTGGAGTTGATGTTATGGGGTACCCCTTTGCCATTGCTGTAGTGAGTGCGACGCTTTTCACTTTCTAACGGCTGCAGAGACGCCGGAGTTCACGAAGGAGGGTCTACAAAGTACAGAGAGGAGGGGGTAAGTGCATTTACAGTGCATGTGCATGTGTGTCTCTCTGTACTGCAGTATGTGCATTGCATACATATGCGTCAGTGACTGTTTTTTTCTCTCCCCCATGTGTTTGAAAGGGTTCCGAGTGCGCAGCCATTCACTTTCTCTTCTCTGATAAACATGGGGAGAAAGTGGAAAAAAGGGAGGAACACGTTTTGGTTTACACCGAGTGCTGAGTACACTGAGTATATTTTATTTATTTATTCGTGTTCATGATTTAAACATTACCCAATCCAATAATCTGTTGTAAAACATAAAATCATTGGCATTTTAACATTTGGTGTCTATCTGGTTCAGTTAATACTGATAATTATATATTTCATTGATATTGACATTTAATATTAATATATAAAATATTTATTTTAAACATTGTTACGAACCTAATACGAATTAAAGAAAATATCATTTTGTACATTATTTAGAAAAGAAATCCAACGAAAAAAGGTAAATTAAACCTGGTGCAGTTTTGTCGTTTTTTTAATTGTATTTACTAGTATTTTTATGTATCCTCCTCTCCTGTTAGTGAATGTATTCATGTGTGTGTGTGTATGTATGCTTGTCTGTACTTGTAGATCGCTCGTTTGTTCATAATGTCTTCAGTAAGCAGAAGTAATCCAACTGGCTGGTCCGTTCAATTTGCCTGTGTGCATTCAACAGCATTCACGCATACGTGCACATGCATTCATAATTTACACACACACACATACACACAGCCATATATACTTGTATACACAGCAGAAGTAGTTAAACACGGTGGCCATTGAGTACATGGGTGCAAAGACAACGAGAATAGACATTCTTGAGATCCTATAAATGAAATGAATGTCTGTACCAGCTGGCGACATGGTTTTGGCAACAGACGCTCGAGACAGGACATTCCTTAATCGTGCAGTACGCACTTGCTTACATTATAAACACACACACACACGCGCGGATAACACAGTGTGGTAGAGATTAAACCAATGTCCTTTGTTTCACGTTTAATTTAGATATGTTTGTTTACCAACAAAAAAACCTGAAACATCAACAAGATAATTTCATTCTACACGTATTCAAAATAACGTCTTCATTATTTCCATCTTTAAAATACTTGAATGAAATTTATTTTAATCACTGATAGCTGTTAACGTATATAAGTTTTTAGACATGTTAAAATGTCTGATTTTATTCACCATTTTACTTAGATATGCATGTATGTACATACATATACTGCATGCATATTTCATAACACATGGCTTTTCTAGGAAATGCAGAACAAAGTAAATGACAGAATAAAAATTATTACATGTCTTGCAATAGAATAATAGATGCGTACATGTGTCTAATATCAAGTAGCAGGTTGCCATTTATTATAATACGTTGCTTGGAATGAAAAGTATTTTGGAAGTAATGCTTTGTTTATAAAATAGTTGCGTACTGCAGAAAAATGTCGGTCTATGTTTCTCTATCATTAGAATACACACGTTCAGACAGGCAAATGTTGGTTTACTGAATCTATTTCTATGCAACGACTTGTGCCGGCCAGTGGTGAACAGGTGAAGTGTCTGTAGAACTGTATGCTTGTAGATTCTCGCACGTAGCAAAGAAGACAGCTGTCCATACAGTTCACTGTTTCGTATAATGAAGGAATTCTGCGTCTACATTTTATCATCCATCTTGGCAGATCTCATAGCTCTGGCTTGTTGGCGTTGGATGTATATACTATAGCAAATGCACCGTGACCCAACGGACGGTGCCACTTCTTGATTGATGACAACACGGACCTGTACGGGAATTTCGTTGTTTTCTCCCGGTTCAAGCATAAAGAACTGATGACCAACGTAGTGCTTCTGTTTCTATCCACGTTAGCTACCAATTGTCTCTGTTTTCTGACAAGAAGAATGAGATACGAGAAAACTGTGACACAATGAAAACGTAGAAGTGATGTTCAATTTGTTATCCAATTCCTGCAGACCTCCACGAAGAAATAAACTATTTATTCACATTATTATTTTGAATATTGAAATAAAAACTTGATTACTACTTGTCAAATTGTTGATAAATTATTTATGACTTTAATAAATATAATATAGATAAACCTTTCTAACAAAATTATTACTTTTGAAATGAAATGTAGCGTGAAATTTTTCAGTCACGCATTTCCGTTAATGACGTTGGTTATTTTCATTATTATTCATCAATAATTCTATATTATTATAGGTACATTCTGTAACAAACAATTTCTTGTTATGGCTTTTAACATCGTAGTTTATGTGATGAAAAATAGGTCAGGTATATTTATTAGCATAGGGATATACAGGTTATTTACAGTTATTGCGAATTCATTACCGGTAATTACGGTGGAAAATGTTTCAAAACCTTGACTGGGTGATAATTTATTTACAATCGATACATTTATGCATGAAATATGGCGTATTACTTGAATGAATCAGTCAATATGTCGTGTAATATGTATCGGAGAATGTCATACAAGTTTTCTGTTATCATTTAATGTTTATTTTAATATATTTACCATGAATATTGTTAAGTTATAAATGAAATATGCGTAATATATTTAAGTTAAAAGAGTTGTTATACATTGTGTAGAATATATGTTGGATTCACATTGAGATATGTTGTTATCATGCATGTCATCTTTCTGTACGTACTTTTATCGTTCACCATCTACTGTTCTCTCATATTAATCTTCTTTCACAATTCTCCAGTGATCCTGACAGACAACCCTTACTTCAGACGGGTCTTTCATATACCCCTTTATATTCTGTACGTGGAACAATAGAGTAAAGTCGGACTGAGATGCCCACTCACCGCACATCTTCCAATGATCATATCTCCTCTTCATCTAGCAACGAGTCTCTGACACTATCTATACCCCCTGACAATAGCCAGTCACTACTACTGCATGTACATATACTGGCTCATTGTTCCCCGATGAATTCATTTGCACTAATCTCTAGCATAGAGCTTTCACATTTCTAGGTTATGTACACCACCAAATATTTTAGTACATATGTATGGGATTGAAAATAATAATAAACGTTAAAATATATGACAGTAGTGAAATATACCTGTTTGTACATACACACACGTATGTTCTGTGTTGAGATGTTTATGAACAAGTTAAAAGAAAGAAATTTTAGTGTTTTTCTTGTACTTATTGGCGTCTGTGCGTGTATGGTAACATTGGAGTTAGTTGTATGACAGGATATGTGAACATGCCGGTGTGTGTGTGTGTGTGTTCGTTATATGACAGTAAGCTATAGGTATAGTGATATGTCAGTTAGGTGAAGTCTGATTATGTGTGTGTGTGTTGCAGCTCTATCACATTGTGTAGACCTTGACATTTCAATATGAAACCAGCGCAGTTATTTGCAGTTAAAACATTTTTAAACAAACTTCGTTAGTGAATGTTTGAAGTCTTTAATTAGTTATCTGTTTTTATTTTTATTTAAAGTTTCTTTCTCTCTTTCTCTACGGCTACAGCAAGTGTATAAGACGAGAGAAGAACGGGTAAGTCTTGTTGGTACTTGTACTAAAAAGTGGTTGTATTGTTAAAAGACTGCTGCATTGCAAGTTGTTGTTTGAAATGTTATACGTTCCCAGCGTACAGAAAAACTAGAAACTCATTAAATGTTTCGTTCTTTTACATTTTTGTGAAATTAGTTTATATATACACAAGTAGAGTTGTATGTCTGAATTTTACTTTAGGGATTATTTCAATTTGAAACTTTTAATCCCTAGTTATTGTCGTTACGTACTGCTTGTTATAATTAAGTTTTATTGTTCCTTCAAATTTTTGTACATGATTGAATACTGTGACATTTGAGAAATATTTGTTCAATAAATTGTTATATGACTGTTAATAAAATTAGCTATTTGTAGCATTTGTTGAATAATAAATACAAGTAGTAATGTGAACATTAAATACAGTGAGGACATGTTAATTACCCTTGCATTCGTTATCAGGTGTAATTAATTTGTCTTTATTGATTATTAATGATGGCGAGAGAGAGAGCCGTTGCACTGCGATATCACCAGGCAATAAAATAATGTTAGTAAAAAGGAAATTAGATATTGATCGTTCTCGTTTGCACCAAGCGTTACTATAAACTATATCTTACACTGTGATTATTCAACTATCAGACGTTAGTTCGCCTGTCGGAATGTGTGGCGCCACGGGAGTTTATTGCAACGATTATGAAAGGTCTTATATTTGCACTGATTAGATTTCATTTTCGTCACGTGTCTGACATTTCACAGCTAACTGGATTCAGACATTACCACCTCTGTGGTGAAAGTATATCACTTTTACATTTGTAAAGTGACGTCTGTCTGTGAGTAGAGTATTATGTATCATTACAATGTAATAGTTCAATAACACAGTCTCTGTATTGTGTGTGTGTGTGCAGGTGTCATGCAACAAATAACAAGTATTTGATATTTATATTCAAGCATTTCAGGCCGCCTATTCATGTCATATACATGTTTAAACTTTTAATAACAATCAATAAAATCTAAATTAAGGTCATACATATTAAATAAATGGATTAACAATTTGACATTGTAATATTTCGTAATCGACATGAATATTGCAAATAACTGTTGTATAACAGTTTAATAAACATTATTGTAACATGTTATTTTAATAACTAATGTAGATAAAAAAAGTGTACATACCTTTTAAAACAAGTATCCATGGTAACCGGACACACGTATTAGCCAGCTTCGAATCCTACTTTAGACATTATTTTTTACTTCGTTTTTTAACACTGTCACACAAAGAATTAAATCGTTTGAAAATATCCTCAAAAACGAGTAGATTTCTTGAAAAGTTTAATATTTTTTAACTTTACTATTTGATAAATATATGAGATTAGTTTTCATTTAGTTTTAAATATCGTCTGTTATTTATATATTCCAGCTCACTTAAAATGTTATTTTAAAACTTGAATATCGATGGAATTTTATCTACGAATCATTTTATTTCAACTGTTAGTGCTACCTGTCACACACACACACACACATACTACAAGCCATGACGAAAATTATACTGATGAATGACATGACATAAATCCATAATTCGTAGGTCGATGTTACCGCACCGGTTCCAACGAGTATAGATTAAGATTACACTCCTCTACTGCTGCTGCTGCTGTTGCTGTTGTATAAGTATTCGTTTGTACTATGCCGTTGTCACAGTTGCAATGTGGAAAATATTTCATTTAATAAATATCTTAATTAAAACATATCCAGTCCACAATTCGTATCGAAAAAATATTCATGCTCTCTGAGAGTCGTATCAAGATTGAATGACATGTGAAATGATTTGTAGAATTAATTATTTACTTCTATGTACATTCATAACTAAATCAGTCGTGATGAAACAGGTATTCTCGCCAAAGGCATAAATATCATATGCATGAAATGTAATAAATTATGATGGAAAATTTGTTGACTTCAATTTCTATATTATATTTTATTTGTTACATTAATTATAGACGTAATTGTCGCAGGGTAAAATCTATTTTCCATCGTATATGACCTGCACATACTAGTGTGCAATTAATGTAATTTTTAAACAGGTTTTGAAAGTAATATTACAACTAGGAATGCGCTCGTACTAATGTATGCAAATGAAACTATTCTAACGTTTTAAAAAGCTTTTTTAATATCTCCCTGGCGAGAATACTTAGAAAAAAAATCAAAGCAAATATAGCAAATGTAATTTTACTAAATGTTTTCATTTCGTGTATGCGCAAACATATTAATTCGTAAATGAAATTATACATTTTGTTCATATGCATTTTAATTATAATATACAATTAGAAAAAAATATATTTCATAACAATGAAATAATTATCCAAATGTGTTTGAAATATTTTTTATTAAAATATTTGTTCAATTATAGCGCATTCTTTGAATATATTTTAATGAATTTGTTATATTAAATAATGTGAAATAATGCTACGAACAATGTATATAAAATATATATGAAATTATTAAAATGTTTCATATTCATTGTACAATAGTTATTTGTAGTTTATGATAATCTGTTTTTAAGTTATTTGTTTGAGTGCAAGTATACTTAGAGTGTATGTATGTGTACCGAATATAAAGGAAAAAAGGGAAGTATTTTTAATTAAACTCTCATGACAGTAATAACTTTCGTAGCAATGTGTGTGAATGAACTGTGCAGGATTCACTCGTTCACTCATTTGCGGCTCGAATCAATTTTAATCAACCGTTCGGGACCCAACACGTCGGCATTTTCATTTTGACCGAATCTTCATCAATCTACCTGTTTCCCTGAAATGCCAAATGTCTCTTTCCTATCTAACTGATCGGACTGTTCACGTTCCTTCCTACATATGCCGCTCTATCCACAGCCTGCTGCTGTTGTTACATACGTCCCTCACTCTGCCTTGCGTTAGGCATTTCTAGTATTTTTATTAAAATCCATCCGAATGTTTAGTCATTACGACGAAAGAATAGATATTAACGGACGTTCCATGAGCTTCAAATCATCGTTTGAGAACATAATTTATAAATAGTTCGAATGGTTTTTTTTCATCATCCTAGTAATCGTTTTCTACATTTAAGATATATCGTTGTCATTTTCGTGATTAATTCTATTCAATTTTGTTTTGACATTGGAGATACGTGATAAGTATAATAATCACAGGTAATAATGATGTTACTGCCAGTTAGAAGTTTAGAATCTCTTAAGTGTATATGCGCGTGTGTATGTGTGTGTGTGCGCGGTAATGATAAATGAATTATATTCTATCACTGTACCAGGATTAACACGAGCTAAATGATTTTCTTAATGTATATTTTTACTTATATAGAAATGTGTTCTTTCAGAATAACATATGAAATGCCACGTAAATAAGATTTGTCAAATACAACTACAAGAGACTACCGATTAATATAATTTATTATAAGGTAGTTTAAATACAAAATTTAAAATAATATTAACTAATTTTTTTAAAACATTAATAAATATCTTCTTTCACTATATAGTAGCGTAGGATCGTAATTAAAATCTGTTAGATAAAGTATTATGATGATTAATAATGTATTTAAATAATCTCCACAAATGCTAAAGGATTTCGGGAATGTTGTTTGAAATACAAGTACAGTTGTGTTGTAGAATAATGGTGGAATTATTGATGATATTCGAGAGTTATGTGTGATATTACAGATAGTTTCTGCCGCAGGGATTTTCCAGTCGCGCGAGTTTATAAACACGAACTAGAAGCTTAGAATCCACACGCGCGCGCACGCCTACTAAGGCTGTTCTGATACCGAATCCGGATTACGTTGGAATTGTTCTTATTACAGCATGCTAGACGCTGTGCGTTGTTCTTGTTTAATGTTGTTTTTGCAAGACGCGCACCAGCTTAAATGTGCTTGTTGATTTAATTTTCTTTGATGCAAGGCCGAGTGATTCTCGGGGCCTCTTTACGAAAACTATACGGCAACACAGCAGTTGGTACGCGTGTCGGCTAAAGTTAAGCGTACAACAAAAAAAAAATCGAATTACGAAGCTCTTTGATGAAATATGCGCGCGGTTTCGATCAGCGTCCGAATTAATTCTAAATAAACTTTGCTTTCACGTTCTGCCTCTCTGACTTTACTCTTCTCGTCTTCTTATTAATCTTTCATAAAGTACTCTCTCTCTCTCTCTCTTTGACCAGAGAGGCAGATGGCAACCAAAGCAAACGGAGCGCGTGGTTTCACTTCAGTTTTTTTGAAAGTACTAGATTTCTGTATTCGGTTTCAATTTTGCTCATCGAAAAATCTATTCTACGCATAACTAATCGTTCAGAAAAGAACAAAATATATTTCTATATTTCCTCGGTGTATTTTTGTTACAATTTTGATTGTAAAATATGCTTTTTGTTGCTAACATTTTTCTTATTAATATTTCATGGAGTACTTTGTTTCTGACCTTTTTCAGGATGACATTCTCTGGGTTTCGGTTCTTATGTTTGTTTTGGTTAATCAGGCGTGTCATGGTAAAAGATGAAGCCCATACAGGTCTTGCACATTTCATGGACGCGTCACTTTACGTTCTGTGGGCAAGTTCATTTGATGAAAATGCGTTTGGATTTCTACGTCACGTACACTGTGCGTTCATCCGTTGTGTTCTTCGGCAGACAGTAGACTATGGACATTGAGAGACACATTGCTTAGTTTGCTGTATTTGGAAAATGTATTGTATTCCTGATATATATGTCTATATTTTTGTTTTATACCTTATAAATAGTTGAATTATTTACTAATATTATTATCTGAGTAGATTGTACGTCTGCGTTGATGTCTTCGACCAGAACATCTTAGATTAAACCTGTTTTTTTCCTCGTTTCAGATGAAATGAAAATATGATTGTGATGGCGTGACATCATGTGTTCCCACTTGACTTGCCGTTCGATATTGGCTGCGAGATGACATTTGGGTGAGACGTGCTCGGCACTATCGCCTCAATTCACCGAATCCTATTAGATATAATGTTGACACATGGGCATCTATCAATAATATATTTTTGTTCCGTGCCATAACAATAATAAATCCAATAAATGTATTTTTTTGTAAATGGCATCCGTTGTTTCTTGTGGTTATATTTTATCTAAGGAGCGCAATACAATTGATGTAAAATTTAGATTTATTCATTTTAGTAATTGCAATACCATTAGCGTATGTTCAAACATGTTTTTACAATTAGTTTGTACAATCTCTTTTGATTAGGAAATACATTTTTACAGTGTGTGAAATACATAAATAAAATTGTTCTGTACATACACATATGAGTAATGGAATTATGGTGCATTGTGTAAATATGTTCTGATGTTTTAAGTGAAATTTTATCGCCTCGTACATTGTGGTCGGACATATTGTGTGCTGGTTGCTGGTTGCCTGTGTGTTGTTGTTTTTACGGTATTACGTATACGATGATACTTTCCATCGCATGTAATGTAGCTGGTTTTTGTCGAGTTTTCGGTTTTATGCGGCAATCAAATTTGTCACAGATACGACGAGTGCCAAAACAATTTTGTTCCTCTTTGATGTTTAAACTCGGTGGCGTTGGCAGGTATCTAACGCTGTTTCCTCACGTCCATCCACCCCCACCCCCCACCCCGCTCCTCTCACCCCTGTTACCATCACTGCCGGCACTGCAAAATTGCTTTTTTATACACAATTTTACATATTTATCTTTCACATTGCGGTATAACGCGTGCACGTTCTCATCTATCTACTGAACATTTTCCAAATGGAATTGTATTATGTTAATCAGCTTGCTGTTGCAGTAGAATTATTTTTCATAATTGTAGTCGTGAAATAAATTTCAGTTAATAATGAAAATATTTGTGAGATAGAAAAAATGTAAGTATTGTTTCAACTATTTCAAATTAAAATAGCATTTGCTTTACCAAATTATTAATTAATTATTTCTTTTAGCGTTCACTATTCATATTAATGATGTGTGCTGAATGTGGTATTTGTTAATGTGTAAATAGTTACGAGTATTTCCCTGCCCGAGTTGAGCAGTGTGAATGTTGAAGTTTATTACGAAATAACACTGTTAGGTTTTTGTGCGGCTGCGTGAAATTCCTGGAAGCGCTCTTGCAGAAAACAATTAAATGTCGGTTCAGTAACAATTTCACAGCAACCTATATGTATTTCGCAAGTGTTTCTGTGTGCTGTCGGTTAAAATGGTTCTTGGCATGCGGAAAAATACCTGAAACAGAGTCACGGACGTTTATGAAGTTAGCCGGCGTTAATTTTTACTCTCAGATAAATATTTGTTTAAAATATGCACTCTGGAAGACTGGTACGTGTGTATAATCTATAAATGTTTGAATATTTGTATTTGACATAATATAAGAGGACTACTTTGCTTATCTACAACATAGAATAAAGTAATATTATACATATTTTCCCTATCCTTGTCATCTAGTAAAATAATAATGCATATCATTGTACATACATAAATTTATAATGTGAGAAAATAGTAATTACATTTGTTTTATTTCACACTATGTACGTTGTACTTATATATGTAACAATCTAGTTACCTTGACATAAACAGCATAAATCTTATTGCGAATCGTTAATCAGCCGTTGAAACAAGATCGTCTATTTTACATAAATTATACAATTTGTATTTTCTCTAGTACAACTAATAATATCAGCTCCGTTTAAATTAACCTTTTAACTAACCAGTTTTCAAGAATTCAATTCTGACATTCCTTTTTTGCCGAGTCGATATAAATTTCGAGTATAATATTGCTGTTTAATTTTCAATAAGCGTGTTGTGAAAATAAAAGCAATTATACGGTGAATGCTTCAGTTTTAATGGAATTAAGATGTGGGCTCTATCAGTAGTACATTCTAGAACTGATAAACGTAATAGTTTCTTCCAATTAAGTCACGCAATGCATGGCTTGAACGGATGTGCATATATACATAACGGAGTAATAACCATATTTTAACAGATAATTAGTTGTAAATGTGTAATCGTGCTTAGTGAAAGTGTATATTAAAATAATAGTAATATGTTGTGTGCATAAATAGATTGTTAAAGAGAATAAATCTACATAGTGAACGGGGCACACAGGGCAGAAAGTCTTGTGAACATGTTATTAGAACGTAGAATATCAACAGTTACGTTTATTACAAATCGAGTCGTTATTAATCTTTCACTGCAAATATCCGAGGAAAGAAACAATATTTGATGAGCGCTCGCTGGGTTTAGTGTGAAGAACATGGATTGACGGGATATATGTGAGCAACTAGAACATTGTGCTGTTGTATGTATATGTGTGTGTGTACACGAGCACATGTATGTATATATATATATATGTCGAAGAGACATGTAGGTATATCACCTCAGGGTTGTTTTCAGTGCAAACTGACGGAGCTGGTCGTGTTTAATTTGAAAGCAAGCATGGAACACCGTGTACAGGCGGATGGTGATAAATAAACAGTTAGACGGGATTCTGCCAACTGGCCAAGGACATCGGTATAATTCTTACCGGACTATCACAGTTTCAGATCGTCTGATAAAGCCATTGCGGACAACTGCCGGCCTCCTCTACTTGAGCAATTTATGTATTTGTCTCTTCTTCAAGAAGTTACCTATATAAACCGCTTCACTCTCACATGCAACTAAATACCGTACATTTCATTGTGGAATGCAGTTTTAACTTGTATTTATTTCTTAATATTTGCTAAATCTGTGTTCATCTCCTGAGCGGTATAACAACCAGCAATTATCGTTTATTGTTTAATCAAGTTTCTTTCATTTATTCACCTGTCTGGAGTATTGAAGTTATAGTGAAATCCAGTTTAGACAAATATGCTAAAAGAATTCAGCTGCGTAACATGTCCAATTAATTTTCGCCAATCGTTCCCATAAACTTATGTAGATACAGATAGGGTAGGAAGACAAAATTGCTTCTGTGGCACCAAGAAATGTGTTCATCACTCTATCTAAAATGTGTGACTCGGTTACCTGTGTAGTGTCTCTGCTCAATACCTGCTGTTTTCGAACAAAAGACCTTTATTTAGCCAACACGGTATGCAAGGGGCGAGTCTCTATGTCACATAAAAAGAAAACAAAACGAAGTTGATATAATTTACACCTTCTCCGCGTGGTCTTCTTCCTGCTAAACAAAAGGGCAGCATAGATGTGGGAGGAATGTTTAGTTTATATGTTAAGGCATGGTGCCTCGTTATACCTGAGATTTCACTGTTTTCTTTTTGTTTGTTTTTAGACAGATACTGTGTTAGAATACTTAAGACTTAAAATTACATGCAGGTCAAACTGGAAGCATGCACTTCTTGTTATTTATTGTAAAGTATAAAGTGAATACTAACTATTTGTTTAATTTTATTCTAAAAACGTATTTTAGAAAATATTTACTGTCATCAACTTTTGTTCCAAGAAGGATTTAAAATTGAAATATGCTTTCAATGAGCAATATTTCTTTGGTGAACATGTTTATAGTATAATAACTTTGAGGAAGATTGTTTTAATTAGATTGGTTTTTAATTGAAATGTATGGCCGGAGAGCATTAATCTGACAAATTTTCAATAAATAAATAAATCAGTATATCATCAACTTTACAAGTAGCCAATTAAATATAATTTTCTTGGCATAACAAAGTACTTGTACAATTAAGTAACTTATATTTGGTAAATGTCAATATTTTAATATTTATTATTTCCTTCTTTAATGTAAATGACAAATAACTTTGTGTATATATTTCAGTATATGTATATTAAATATAACATACAGGTATTGTATGCTATTGACGTTGATGTTTGTGGTTATTCTACGTATTGTACGTTGTTACACAATGTTCATGTGTGTGTGTGTGTGTGTGTGTGTGTGTGTATGTGCGCGGCTGGTGCGTCGCTCACTATTTATTATACACAGTGAGCTGAATACCAAAACAGGACGTACATACACCGTACGTGTTTTTATGGTTAATCTTCTGCAATTCTTTACTGTTATGAGTGAATTCCGTAGTCTGTGCGCATCACAGACCTCTCGGCCTAAGGATCCGGCATCAAATGCTGAATAAATGAGTGAGTTTTTTTTCTACAACTCTACGTATACCCGGAGCATTGCTCCTTATTTCGTCATGGGAGCTTGTTTCATCCTTAAGATTACATTTGACAGAATTCTTCCACATTTGCAACATTAGACATTGGACAGAAAAAATAAGTTCTCAGTCTGAAATTTGTTTGCAATATAAAGTGATCTCATTAATTTAGAATTAAATAATTGACGAGTTAACGTCGGTTATTGTGCACACTCGTACGGATTAAAAGCAACAAATCTGAACTGGAAAGAACTATAAATGTTTAATGGATTCTAAATAAGTTTTCCCAACGCGTTCAAGAATTAAAAGGCATTGCAACATTAATCAGAATGCTGCGCTAAAGTTTCATTTAATTTTGTAAAATAATTCATGTAAATGTTAGAATAAGAAACAACAACAGAGTCAACTTATATTTAAAGAGAATAGGTGAAAGAAAAATGTTAATTATATAATAAAAGTTTTGAAACATGATGAATTTGTGTAATAAGAAAATATCAAGTTGATCTTTCTGAAAAGAAAGATTATTACATTAAAGAGATTTGCCATAATGTATGTGAATGCTTTATACTGGGATTATATGTTTCTCTATTCTGATATCTAACACTTTTCTACACGACTGTACACATACTGCTGGCCACTGGATGGAGAAAGAGAAAATGCAACCATTCGTTTCATTGTCTGAATTCTGGGAGAGAGAGAGAGGAGAAGAAGGAGAAGAAGAAAAAAAACTGTCGCCTTTGTTTGCTGACGTAGAGGCTGAGACCAACAAGATATGTCCATTACCTGATGGCAAGACAAGCATCTACGGGTCGGCAATGCTCAATATTCATTACCCTGATTGGCTTCACGATATGTCACATTTGGGTGAAGTCCAATGTAAATTAATGAACGCCAGTGACCAGGTAATTTTGGCGCCCGTACCTCTGCCCTACACTGCCTTGCTCACTAAATTTCAACTCACACACACACACGTACACAAGCACAAACAGAAACCAGAGGTCTGTAGTTTCTTTTAGTTTGCTTCCTGCCGGGCATGTCATTCTTACCGAATACAGAAATGGCTACTGGTTTTCCTTGCACGTTTTAGCACAGTTAATTAACCAGGTCCGTACTTGAAATAAATTCAACAATAATCATTACACAATAAGTGAACAGTATATATTAAAATACATTTACGTCGTTGTATTAAAATAAGAAATATTACAATAAAATTGATTTGAAATTGTTCGTAATGATTGTAGATAAAATAAATGAATTAGTTTTATACAAACTGCAGTACATACAAATGTTTCAATTTCTGTTAACTACATTATTAAAATATAGAATTAGTTCTATTAAATAAGAAAAGTGCCGTGATTTCAAAGTTTAAAACCGAAATCTTCACGTTACAAAGTAGAAATGAAAATGTAAAAACGTATATTTCATTAAATTACACCGTTTTCTGTTTACACAAGTTTGCACTTAATTTTTTTTTATTCGGAATAAATGTTTTTACTGTTTCATAATAACCAGTTTTTCATGGTGAAACAAGAGAGGTATGTATACGATTAATTTTGTGCCGGTCCTGTGTACTGTCCGGCGCTACACATTGGATCGAGTAAGCTTTGCCGGTGGCATTATGTGTACACACACACATACACATACACATCTGTGTGTGTGTGTGTGTGTGTTAAAACAACGGCTTGTGTGAAATATGCAGGTCATCTAATCAAATTAAAAGTTTTTGTGTTGGTAGTCGTGTGCTTTCTACCTTGAGATTATACTTACCCTTTTTGTTCCCGATCAAAATCACACCTGAACTTGTAATCTTGTTTCGTACCTTACTTTACGTCAAGGATTATAAAAGGTCGTTTCTTTGTCCTCTTTTATCCCTGAAACCTGTCGCAGAAAATATTGTCCTTGTTAAACCTGTAATGTGTTGGGTTCACTTTTGGATCCTCTAATTTATACTAAAAAATGTGAATTTACAAAATACAAATGTTGCTGTAACGGAAAAACAGAACAAAGCACTTTACAGAGGAAAAGTTTACAAGAGTAACTTGTTAGAATTACAAACTACTTCATATGTCGTTTTTAATGAATTGTTGACAGTTTGAAACTCAACATAACAAAGACAAAACAAACTGGAATTGTGAATATTTTCCTAAGGTTTCATTACGATTTAAGAAATTTCACATGTATTTTTAAAACGAATGGTTAAAATCTAATTGAATTTCCTTGAAATTAAAACTATATAATGAAAAATATTCAAATTATTTAATTAACTGTGCCATAAACCAGTGCTTTTTAAACGTTGGCTTCACACAGTTAATGTGAAGTAGAGTACAAATTTCGATTTAACAGATTAATTGGAAGAGGACTGTTTGACATTACGAATTATTTGTAAAATAGGGTCTATAAATAAAACCAAATGTTTTTGCAATAATAATCAGGGGTTTCTGTAATATTATCTCATGTTTCATAAAATATTCTATTAAAAAGGAGACTATAGTCATTAACAGGTTGGGAAGCACTGATTTTAATCTGTTCACAGGTTATACCTATTACTAGTCAGTTAATTTTAATGTGAAACGAAGGGACACACACACGTACAAACTGATACGTATACGATCAATAGTTAAGCGTTTTACACGAAGCCGAATAATCGAATAGATTACCTGATTTACATACAGATTTAATTGATTCAGCACCGATATAGTAATCCAAATATGCAAATGGATCATCATCAGTGAACGTTTTATATGGGCACACAACAATTAATACCATACATACATGGTACTTCTACACATCTTAGCCAAGCGCAACTGAACTCTACGGCTATTAAATTCTGTAAATGGCAACATTTTATAATATTATGCATTACATAGTAGTAGCTCACTCTTCAGTAATTTAACTATATTTAAAGTTTTTTTTCCTCTGTTCAATATATCATATTGATATTAAAAAAATTATTTTCAAAAAAATCTAACGTACAAAAAAATAAATGAATAATGATTCAAGCAATTAAAAAGAACAATAATAAACTATATAAAAATTTCGTTCAGAAAATATATTTCTGTAAATATATCAATGAAATAAAAAGTGAAAACACACGTAGAATAGAACGTGTTGTTTTCTTTTTATGGAAAGTGAAAATAATTACATTTTATAGGTTTTCATCGTTGCCGAAGGCCGTCACGCCCATACTGTGTAATGTGTGTAAAAAAAGTTCACATTTTCAGAAGACACATAAATGCAATTCACCCAGTAATTACCGACGCGTAGAGCTATAAACTAGTAACGAAATGTAACCGGTAAATAATCATAATAAAAAAGAGAAATTGTTTCTAACGTGGAATTAGTGCAGCGAGTTGTATATCGTAAAAGTTTCACCAGCGGTAGCAATGTTTAATGCGTTATAATTCCAGTCATTGTTTTTAATTTAGCTTGCGCGCGTGTGTGTGTCTGTGTGTATGCGTTGTCGTTACTAACAGAATCGAATTTATTTCACTTGTGCAATGACGACGTGGCATGTTTAATTAATGCTCACTGCATTTTAATCTTATTTCGAATTAAAACTGCATTTTACATAAAACTAACCGGATTATATTTGTTATTTAAATCCGCTCTTCGAACGGACGCATATTTGCAAAATGATTTCTATTTAATATGCATTCGTTATATTGTTCATCCAGCCAGCCAGTGAATGATTCCAATAGTTTCAAATAAGAGATTAACAACATAAATGGAAATGGGCTAGTAATTAATTTATATATTCAGTGAATATTAAAGTTGTGATTCATTTAAATCAATCTTTTGTTAGTAATAATGCTCTGACGAATCCATATAACATTATGATTGCTGTTAACAAATTTACAGGTTTAATTTAGTTTAGATTGAAATTTGATGGAACAATGTTGAATTTGCTCGACAAGAAATTGGAACATATACTCTATATATAAATGTGCACGAATGCGTGAATGAAAAACTGTAGATGAGTTCGAGCCTGTCTCTTAGAACACCTGCAAAACTGGACTCACCTGTCATGGTCATTAGAGTTGCAATTTTTTACTGGTACCCGTATCTGGGGAAAAAACAAATTAGAAACACTGCCGGTATGGGTTTACTGGACATTTTAGGAAACCGAATTTACTAATAACTTGACGGTAAATTAGTAGATGTGTAATTTTTGTGAAGGAATTTCTGCAGAGCAGAGCTGGGTTGTGAGTTGTGATGTATTTTTATTGTTGTTGTTTTCCACGAGGCAAATGACTAATGGTTCACTGGTTGTATAGTCTTCAAATGGTACAGGAACAATCAATATTTCAATGTCTGTCTGTTGCTCACTAATATTCCAGAGTCGAATTATTGTTTTTGTTTGGTTTATTTGTTGTTTGCTGTGCCTGAATTGACGTGAATTAAAACCGGTGTGCGTTTCCGGAACAAGTGTGCTGTGCAATTCTCCTAATTCGTATAACATTTGCAAGCGTAGATTTCTGGTTTTGACTGGTGCAATTTATTCACATTTTGATGCATACGGAATTGCAATTCGTGACAGAATTTCGTAGCGTACTGATGAATGTGTACGTGATTACTTTTTGTTCTTTTCCAATTCGTACGAAAGCTCTGGGAACTTTAACTCAGGGACACAGGAGTTGAAGCTCAATACTTGGGTGATTTAGAAATATGAAACTGATAATTATTTGTATTTCTTCTTTCTTACTGTTATGTGTATATATGGATTAGTAATCCATATTATTATAAAAACCAGTACAAAGTGGATCCATGTGAACTAGTGCATTCTATTGTATCTTGATTGAACTATTCGCCACATATTTGTCTTGGCTGACATAATACCTAGTCGTGACGTGGAACTTCTCTTGCAGTGCATGTTGTCATCAACTCTATTCTGCTTGTGTGTGCATTGTTCCTTGATTTTTGCGCGACAGTCAGGCTGTTGTGTGTTCATTGTTTTATTATGATTGGCATTCATTACACAGCTCCGGCACACAGTGTGCAGGCTCTTTTCACCACAGGGAAAAACTGAAGTGTCATGGTCTAAGGAATCCACTGGTTTCAGATAATTTCATGGTTTATAGGCAGAATAATAAGAAGTCGCAGCAGCTGATGATACGTGCACAAATGTGAGCCCTAAAGCGAAACTAACACCAACCTATCGCTTGATCAATAGACCAAAAACAAAATCAACCAGACCAACAAAAAAACCATAGTCACACTTTGATGGATTTCAAATTATAACTACAATGATTTTACAAGAAGTATATTGTTTTTATTTGTGTGAAAATAATGTAATAATATTATACTCATTATAACTCTTCAATGGGTAATTATTATAAGTAATCTTGAAATCAATTACTTTATAATACAAAGTCGGGATCATTAGCAAATCTTTGCAATTCTCTTTATAATCATGTATTTCTAAAATATGTAAAATATTCTACAGAAAAATTATCGGAACACAGAGATAATGTGAAACATATGTTCACTATTTTAAATATTCAGAAAATCTTTTGAGATAAACATTTACATTTGTTTTGAATTATAATAAATGTCAAGGTGAGTTTGGAGTAGTAGCAAAGGGTTATGTCATAGAACTATTATCATTCCATATATCTATATATAATATTAGTATATATTTACTTGTGAGGAATGAGAATATAATATTAAACAATGATGAAATGAAATTACTCCGTATTGAATTCTTAAGGCCTGAAAGCGATCTGCCATAGATCAAGTTGTTTTTTCATGATTGGCTCATGTGTCGCACACGTTATACTGGGATAATATTTCATCTGCATGAGTTATGTGTGTGTTTGTATATACGCGTGTGGAGTTAATCCTTGATTAAACAAATATGTTGTTCGCCCGGTGCATGAGTATATGTATATATAGGTGGACTTTGGATGATAACGATCATTCTCCCTGCTAGGCACTTATGGATTTCAGCTCGGAGCACACAGACCGTCAAGTAAATGCTTACGTCTTTGCAATTATGTGTCTTTTTCTTGTTGCGATTGCTCCAATTACTTTTAGAGCCCGACCATATTATACTCGTGAGGCTTGTACGCGCGCGGTCGCGCATGTATTCTGACCTAAGTGAACGTCACACTGGATTTATGGTCACCTTATACATCACTTAAGGCCTACAATCGTCGTCCCTCGTCGGTGAACCGCTCTTTCTCCTGTTACGGCCGGCCGACCGACGCAAAGCAAAGCAAAGACTGCACGTTTGTTTAAGAAGGTGCAAGCAATAATCTCCCTGTACGAAAACACACTGATTTATGGTATCAGAGTCAACAATCATTTTGCATACCTCGTACCTCGAGTGCACATTTCGCTCTCTGAATGTCTGTGCATTGCCACGTACCAATATTTCATTTCATTGCTAGTGTACTAAATCATAATTACACATACGAGATGACCATTTTAGAATAAATAATAACAAATGTATTATAGTTTGTTTATTTTACTATACCATATCATATCGTGTAATGTCTGTAATTTTACACTTATGTTTTTATAATTCTTATATAAGAATACTAAATACTTACACAAATATTTAGTAGAGGAGCTGAATTGTAACGAGTTTGGACACAGCCCTGGTGCAATTGTGTTCTGTAGCATTGGCCCATTGTCGAATCGTCGGCTGAGAATTTAATTGCGTCGGTTGGTTCTTGTCCTGTAGTTGTTGATGTGTTGTTTCTCTGCTCTCTCTGGCTGAGGTTATACTCACTGTTATCTGGAAAACGCAGGTGGTGGCGGTCGCGTTGTTTATGTGGTCAGTGTTGCCGCCACCGTCCCCATTGCCACGCACACAAAAACATAAACCTATCGATACACGACACTGAAATAAGGAGCGGATTTGTACAAATGTTTCACGACACTCATAAAGATTAGTATCAGTCGCCACCATGCTGAAAAGAAATCCTTTTCAAACTACAAGCTGCAACACTGATAACCAGACAACAATTTACACACACATATCATATTAGATAACCGTATGATATATATACTATGTAGTATATGTGAGAAATAACAGATTACTGTATTTTATGTCATGAATTTTGTTTGGAGTGTTTCCAACAGGAACATGTCTCGAGACAGTGTAGAATACCTTGTTCCAGTTGATAGTCTTGTCTTAATAGTAGACAGATTAACGAATCAGCTGTGCTAGCACATCACCAGCGGCTCATATTCTTTACTTTTATTGTCATTCTTATGTACAAGAATGCCTTTGTTTCGGTCGGTTTGTTTCATCATTATGAGACGCTAAAGTGTTGACGTGTGAACAGTGCAAATTTATCTATGTTACCTGTTAATTTATTGCACTTTATATAAAGTACGACCAGGGTTAAAAATAAACAACAGATTCTGGCAAAGGTATATGTTGAACGACAAATATTTCTATATAGAGAATTCAACTATTCATTTACATAATAAGAATTGAAATTTAATATGTTCATTCAACTAAATTAACTCCAGTAAAACAATAATTCCAAACATGTGCAATAAGTGTGAAATTTAAATAATTTCCACGGATGATAAACAGAGTAATCTTCAGATAATGACAAAGAAATCTCTGCTAATGAATACTGAAAGCAAAGACAGGAAGACAGAGAGAGTGAGAGATAGTACTATTCAGTCATTTGAGGGACAATTGTGATTGTTTGGACAAAGGAGCCACGTGAAATGGAGTTGAAGGCGAGAATGGTCGTCGTTGAGTGAGCGGCGAGCGGGTTTTGGTGTGCGGGGTCTTAGCTCTCCGAGTCTCCAAGTGAAGGAATTCACTGTGTGTCGTGCGATTCTCTTCTCTCACATATAACAATGTCTACCGAAATGTAACGGCGCTCTTCTTGTCGGCATTGGCGAGGGCTAATAAAAAGTGGCAAGAGAAATGCAATTTGTGGTGATGTTACTTCAAAGTTTCGCCTTCACGAAGCTCCACTGTTTGTACATACTTTCCCGCAGCTAGTACCGTCGTCTTTTGGTAATCATCATTCGGTATGCACACGTTGCGACAAATATTCAATAACGTCACATCCACATACCTATATATCGGATGTGTGTGTGTGTCTATCTTGTGATCGTATCGCACTTCAAGTTCCATTAGTTTAAATTCTCATTCTTCGGTGACATGTTTTCCAACGAGATTTTGCCATTTGTATTTAGGTGAATCATTTTCAAATACATGCATGTTTATTGTAATGATTTGTAGAAAATAATAAAGAATGCTTGAACGAATGCACCATGAATTTCAGCAGGTTCATTATATTAATTGAATAGAATGCCGGCATTGCATCAGTGCGGATTGCAGGACCGATTACACTAAACTCCACGTTAATACACTGACATTAATCATCGGGGAAATAAGAAGTAATAGGTTAGTAGCGATGCTGTAGTTCTCTGGATGTAAAAGTATCCGTGGGATAAATGGTCCACGCCAGGCACACTGCGATTATATACAAACGACAGAGAAAAAAATTGGAGCAGTTCCAAAGTAAGAAGTCGCTCATCCAACATCTGCACTGGGTAATTGAGTGAATGGACACAGAGAGACAATGAAAGTTACTGAACACTCTCGAGGTAAAAATAGAATAATACTAGTTACGCTTGAAAGTGATGCACTAAAATTAGAAAACGAATAGAGAGAGCAGCACTAGTAGTCAATGTACATGATGATTATTGGCATTCTCTCGCTCTCGCTCGTTCATTCTGTACTATTCAATTGATTGCTGCGTAAGACAAAATATTAGAAATTCTTCACTGTCATCTACGATAAATTATAGTTTCGAACGAGTTTATTTTTTGTCATTGTCGTTGCTTGCTCTGATTGAATCTTCATCTTGTGCATTCACCCATTTGACAGCAATAAAATATATTTTATTTTTGTTGATGTTATACACGCAGAGCTGAATATATCACAGGACGATATATACATTTGTATCAGTGACACTTAAACTTTTCTTCCTCGGGATTACATCTTGTATATAATATGAATTATGACGAAAATAACTCGTGTGTGTTTGACTTTTGGCAACGGAAAGAAGATTTTCATTTAATTTATAGAATAGACTGTTGGTGCGGAACACGCATTTCAATCTTAACAAATAAGCAATATGTTAGCGTTGTGCTGAATTTAGAACGACGGATGAAATATCAGTAATTCATATTTTTAGTTTATACTTCCTCCTTCATAAACATATCACTTTCTTTATAATATACTAAGGCTAAATTTAAACAGCTGTTATTACTTTTTGTTTGTCATACACGATATTGTTGATATGATATGGCATAATGTTATATTAGTTTATACATCACTACTATATCTAATATTGATGTGAATTCCAATGTGACCTAGTTCACTATTGTAATAAATATTAGGGAGCAAAGTCATGGAGGTGTCAGTGTCAAGTGATTGACATCCAATATGGGTGAATCCTTCCGAGAGAGCGGTTATTCACGCTTGGAGATCGGCTAGTTACAAGTTGATATTGGACGAACCAGCCAGTCAATAGTCTGTACGTACATACACTACAATACATGCAGGATAGATGTATGAATTATGCAGAATTATATTAAATATCAATTGGAGAACTTTGTTAATAACGATAAATATAGTAATTCCGGTTAGTAGCAATTAATTCTCATTTGAATTACCTGCTCATATGTGTACATACACAATATTAATATATCCTGAAATGTTTAATATTAGTTCTATTTATTTACATATCTAATAATGATAGTAATATTCTATTGGTATTAAAATCGACGCTATTCTGTAATTATTTAATAACGAATTCAAATTTAAACCAAATATCTTTAAATAAATGTTTCATTATCATTTTACTTTAATACTTCTCACGTTTTCTAACAGAATAAATAATTTATCACTCGTCTCACGCACTAATTAAACATTTTACGCCTGACAAGATACTGATAAGAAATTATTCTGTATTTATTAATTAACAAATTGTTATTAGTACATTTATAATTCAATTTTCGCAATAACAAGATTAAAATGAAAGGAAAATAATTCAATTCGATAAATATATCTTGAATTTAAAACCACTTTATTTAGAATTAAATAACATAAGTTCTAGAATATTTAGCTACGTAAAGGAATGCAGTCTACTTATGTTTGAGAGAAAAATGAAAATCGTCCTACATTCATTATGTGACAAGTTATTTCTCGCCCACGAATATCCGCTCGTACATTTGATATTTATTTTTTATTTCTTATATAAATTCTTCTCCATTTTACTGTACAAATATAGATATATTCATACATATTTTTAGATACACTACTTTGATATTATATTTTGAAAAATTAGGATACATATTTACTAATGTGTATTACATATACAGAATATTTGGAATGGAATTTCAAGAAGCACTTGTGAATATTGACTGAAAAATAATATTCTCTATAAATGTTTTTATTGAACAACAATGTTTAATGATCAGCAACAAAGCTCATCGCCTACGCTTTAGATATAAAATAAACTATAAACTAAACCATAATATTAACTTACATTTATTCATAAAAAGCATTTACTGCTTCTAGAATATTAAACCACATAGTGAATGTCTTGTTTTCAAACAATGTGTACTAAAATTGTCAATAATTTTATTCTTCTTTATGGAGTATGTATTTTGCATTACGAAATACCATTATGTGAAACATTAAATATATATTACTACTTTACTAATTACATAATTAATAGATAGCCTGTTTATAGTAAGATCTGGTCAAGTTAAATTATATAAAATAGTAGAGGCTTTTCTTTTAAATGCAGAATAATTAATAGCACTAATGATTATATGAATTTAGCATATGCCGAAATTAAAGACCAATGTATTAAAATTGTTATAATAAAGAAACAGCGACAATAAACATTTTAAGGTCATGCTCTCTAGACATTTGTTAGTTTCATTTACCTCAGATGAGCATCACAGTGTAACGTGCAATAGCGTGGGTTTCTTCTGAACTTAGAGTTAAGAAAAAGCACATGTGCATTCAAGTTTTTATATGTATTGTGCCGGTTTATATAAAGGGCCTAGTAAATATTACACGACGTACGTAACTATTGTCCATTTAATTATCTGTTCAGTGTTCTAATTACATAGAGAAATTAAATTTTTATAATTTAAAATAAACACACAAATTATTCAATGTAGTAGCGAGAATGTACGAAATAAACTATGTTTATTCACAGTTTAGAACGAGCGGAAAAGTGTATACAGAATGAAGTTTCTCACAAATTAGCATGATTATATTTTGCAGTGCGCCAAATATATTTACAGAAGAAAACGTTTGGCCACAAACAAACATAAATTCAAATGTGACCGACCATTTAATGTGTAAGTTTTACGCGTACTTGTTCCATCTGTAAGTTGAACATTTTCTACTCTGTTTTAATGCAACAGATATGATATATCACCGGGGAAATGTTCACATAAATTAACTTTATGATGTGCTTGCAAAACACAACGAGCTATTTTAAGCGTCTCTTTTAGAACAAGATTAATATAATTTCACTAAAACGTACTGCACGGAATAGAATATGTTCTTCACTTTCATGCTGTTATCTGTGTTATAATAAATTCATAGCATGTTCACAGAACTATTATAGAATTATAATTCGTCATTTATGTATTGCATATTATACAGAATATAATGCATGAATAAGATAATATTCTATCAATAAGTAATTCTCCTTTATATAATTTATTAAGAATTATGTAATTGAAAATTATTTATTTAAATTATTTTCCAGGAAAACAATAATCTTTTTATCATTTAATATTTTACTAGGAATGAAGTCATTGCAGAAGTAGTGCATCTTGATTATCGGATATTTTGAAAATTATTTGTGTGTATGTGTGTGTGTGTGTGTGTGTGTGTCTAATTACTAGCCACAGGGTTTTAAAGTTATGCTCGCGTACACACACTACAATTAATGAAACAATGAATTTTCGATTTATTAAAAGCTAGTAATTAAGCCAATTAGAACGCACCTTGTGGCGGACGTTTTTCGAATTTATTACACGCTCACTTGTTAATTAAGAACTAATGAGGGTTGTGGTGGTGGGGGTTGAAGGGTGGGGGGTGATTGTATTTTTGTTCATTCGACTAGTAAACGGTGGTGTTGAATTCTAATTTATTACTGTACAAGCTGTTCCTATCGAAAATATATACAATTTTTCTCCGAAACGAGATTGGTATTTAGATGGTATTTTATGGTGGAAATATATTGTTTATGTAATAAAAAGCTGAGCCAAAATGTTCATTTTTTCGATCAGAGGAATTATTTTACGTTCGTTTCATCGCAAAATATATTTTTGTTTTTAGAAGCATAGATTTCAAGCAAGCAAGTACAGGTTATATGTACAATATGATGAATTAACATTACATATTTACAATATCTATTGTATTATATTATTAGGAACACATTATCTATAAAATAATAAAAACTATTATATACAATTCAGTTTTCATAAAATGTTTTTAATTAACAAATATTACAAATTAAATAAAATAATCGTTATTAAATGTATTAGGTTTAAGGGTTTAAATTTGGAAATAAAATTACATACATATAAAATAATTTTATTTTTCATTTCCAGGTTTTATTTTTAATTTAAATAAAATATCCGATTAATGACCACAACACATTTTACTAATGAAAATTTGTATATTAACGTTTGTATCAATTATATTTTCATTGTAATATTGATTTGCAAAATTTTAATATTTTATTATTTAGTACTTTTTTACAATGCATCGGATGGTCTTTATTTAGATATAAAAGAATATAAACCGAGCCAGACCGCATGCCATTGTTTTGAGAGGTCTGCTTTACAGTTTAAATACATGTACGTATTTATGTGTGAGTGTGTGTGAGATAGCAACGTATTTTGTATTTCTATCGTGCAATGTTTCGTCTCTCTGTTGTTTATTCGTGTACAAAGTGGGGTTAAGGCCCAATGAACATTGCTGCCTAATAAAGTACCAACTGACCTCTCGAACTACTGTGTTGAACAATGACTTTGATATCCGAGAGAAAATCCATAGCATAAAGTGAGGTATTACACCAATGGCTATCTACGCTTCTATGCTAATATCATTACATCCATCTCTGCATTGTTGTGATTGGTCTGTGGTGTAGTATGAGACGTTCCACTTGAAATATTTGCTAATCTATTTGGAAAACTTGATATCAGCTCTTTGCTTTGTCCAATGATACACAGTTCTTTCAATATTAAGCCCTCTTTATGCATTGTTTTCATTCTTCCGAGATTTTTAACTGACAAATTTTATAGTTATACAAAAAACTGTGCAATATTATTTTTTCCATTGAGAAATATAATGAAATATTTGTACCATAAAAAAGTAAGAAATATCGTTTAATAATAAGTGATTTATAAAACTGTTCGATCCATTTATACTCGTAAATATGACTACATATATAACGACAGTTTTTCTTGTCGTCGATATAATATGCTTGCGCCTAAACGTTATTTATTATCTTATCGAAATATGCATTTTATGTGTGCATCGTTACCGCTAACTCTTTACTCTGTTAGTAGTTTATCGGTTACTCTTGTCATTACCGGTTTCAGCTTGACGTACATTATGGTGTCAACATCAATTTAGCGACAACACGTTACCAACAAATTATTTATGACCATAGTTACAGTTAATAACATCGATAATGAGATGCATACAAACATTCTAACACAAATCTAGATTGATTAAATACACAGTATACACTGATTTACAGTGCTGCTAAATCTATAATCTTTAAATACTCTTATATTCTAAACGGTATTGCGTGGGTATATTTCGGTTGACGGTGCGCATGACCCTGCGCTGTACAAAACAAAACAAAGTCATGATGTACACATATAAATCTTCTACGGTCATGTACCTCTAATTACTAATGACACACTAACTGTAAATGCCTTACAAGCACACACAATATTTAAGCACGCGGATTGAATTAAACAAAAAACAAGTTATCTGCGAAACAATCCGTATGGTGTCAGTGTTAGTTAGACAGTAGATTTATCATTGGTTCCTCTGGCAACTGGCTAGCTCTCCAGATAACGATGTACAAGTCTAACATCGCACTGTTGCTAAAGAATGAGTCGGATCTGCCTGGCTGCCTGGCTGCCAGGTTGCGCGTGAGTCGTCGGTGATCCTATCTCTGCCACCAACCATACACGATAGATCACGGCGGCTCTGAAATCCAGTCAAATTGCGAAACTTTAATTGAATAAACAACCTTACCTCTGCGTGCACTTGTAAGCCCGTCTGTGAACAGTAATGCGCTCGCCCGCCTCAGTATTCCATAAGCGTAACACGCACTGTTTTATCTAACGAATATTTATAAATATACATACAGGAAAATGATTGAATACCGAATATAAAAACATAGTATCTGTTTGTATATGATGATGAAAGTTATCTTAACAACTTTGAGGTAAAAAAACAATTGTAGCTAACTAATTTTTGAAGAAAACATGCCTGATTTACATTACATGCAAAGTTTCAACACTCCAAGTCCAGTAATAAACTCGACTGGAGGTCGATGAGTTATATTATATTTCAAGAACAAATGTGTCTGCATATATTTGTGTGTACTGTACGTATATACCTAGTGCTGAGGAGGATGAGGAGAAGGATCGATGTTGCATCCGGATGCTGGTGGTGGGACGATGTGGTACAAGATAGAGGGATCGGATTTATGACACGTAAAATTGTGAAAATACTGTTATTTATGCTCGTATAAAAATAGGGGAATGCGTACTCTTTATAGCTAATAAAATTTGCGTATTTTTGAGGCAGGTCTCGTAAAAATTTACATGTTTAGTGTAGTGAAAGTATAAAATTCAGTGGGAACTGCCAGTGTTTTTATTGACTTTTGGTCATTAAATTAAACAACAAATGGTTCTACTCTTAGGTGAATTTATTAGCATGCGATATTTAATGGTTGCCTGAATTTCAAATAAAAAATATTAACTAATCTAGAGTACAAATTGTTCTAAGGCAGTTACAAATATCAATATATATTTGTAATTGTGAAATAATCATTTATAATGTAACCTTGTTCATTTTTTTTAAATTATATTTTAAATAATTTTGTTAATAATTTATTTCAACATTGTGTAATATAAATTAATAAGATTTAT
>JAGJTL010001381.1:4010939-4042597 GCA_022063505.1 Calosoma granatense
TATGTATGCATATTTTATAAAATATGAAACAATATTTGAAATATAAAAGTGGTTATATAGATATAATATTTAATATAAAAACTACAAAGCTACATATTTCTATTTATTCAAATGAAATACATTTATTTAAACATAACTCACACATTTCGCGAAGCGTATATAATTGCTTTCATTCAACGTGCATAAAATTTCATTACGGTTTTCATTTAAAATAATGATTTTATTTGTTAGAACAAAAATAGTTCATCGTTATTGCAATCCAAACATTCATTAAAATTTATAATGACTAAAAATGCGAAATTCCAACTGGGTTAAATCAAAACTGGCAATTAAAATAGAAAAATATGCGACGAATTATCGTATTAATTACTAAATATACATATAATTTTAATATTTGTCAATGTTTTTCATTGATATATACATGCATTTTGATATTAATATTTGATGAGGATGAATTAATAATGTGATATTTTGCGCTAATATAAAATATTATCACATATCTGTATGTTTCAGAGAGAGAATATCAACACAACTGTTCTATATTGTTTAAAGTAACTACTGGCAAGTATTTACTCGTCTCAAATCGTAAATGATTTCATTGTATAATTAAATTAAATTAGTTCTTATATATATATCTCTCATGTAAATTAGATTTTAAGCGTATTATACAATAGTGTAATACACTTCGATAAAACTATTAAATAGAATTAAACTTACAATTAAATCTTAAGACGGGTTATATAAGTGGATAAATAGTGTTGTGAAATGTTGAATGCAAGCATCAGTTCGTTTTAACTATTTCCATGAAGTAGACGGTGTGTGAGTGATTGATGTGTTGTGTTCCATGGAGAATGTGTTGGCACGTTCAGTGTATATGTGGCTATGAGTGTAATGGCCATATATTCTCGTGTGTGTGTTGTGTAGTGTAGTGCCGGTGTGTTATGGTGGCGACAGTGCGATACTCGTTTCACACATAAGTGAAGTTCGTTTACTATAAGAACCCACCATATCCAGTGACGTGGCTCGCATATTTAACCATATAAGAGCCATTCGCAGGCGAACTCGTGTGTATCCTGTACACATCACCACTGTTTGGCGGACTGATATTTTCTCTGCTTGTTGTTCAACTTAAAAATGTCAATTAACTAAGATTTATCCACGAAGCACCACTGTATATACAACAGAACACAATGTTATTTGATACAATGAATAACTTTCCATAAGTATTTTCAATCACTAACATTACTAGACTCAACTGAATTTCATAAATATCAACACACAATACCAATTTACTTTAGAAATATATACTAGAATAACAATTTATAAGAAATTACTTATACTTCACATAGGAAATAAGTGTCTACTCGTAAGATCTAAGTAAACAAACCAAACACAACATTCTTTCTTTGTATATTCCTGTACAAGTATTATCAGTATGCCACTACGAATTAGTAGGACAAATCTATTTAACGATAATTATGCTGCATCGAGGAATTTTCTTTATCATAATGTTTCTAATTTAAAATACCAGTGGCATCTTGACAAATTGACTACAATTATATAAGTTATTTAAAGACATATATTTCAGTAATATCACCCTAATGTATGTAGATAACAAAGTAGAATTGATAAGTTTATAGTTTTTATCCAGAAAATACGTTATTTTTAAACTATCTGATTACTTGGAAAGTAGAACAAAAACAAAATTATATAAATTCTCATTGGAAACAAAAAGAAAAATGTCCTATTTTTACTAAGAACGATAAAGGCCTATATATTACATTAAACTTAGAACCGAAGCCAATAGATAAAACCACAAAACTTGAAAATATAAAAAAGTCTCTTGCTAACATATCGAGATCTGTCGAATTTGATAAAGGTTTTGACAAATTTATTGTGTCGTATCTTACCGAAAGAAAAAAGGATAAAACACACGACGACATTTCCTTTTATATTTGAATGTCACACGAACTGATTTCTCGAGGCAGTAATCTAAAAAAATAGATACAAACATGTAAGATTTACAACGTAGTTCATAACTTATTTTTCATGGTACCTGACTCACCCACCAGCACGTTCACCGAGCAGTTTTAAATTACAGAAATGCAAACATTACTTTTATTGTGACACACGCCATCTTTCTCTGGAATAAATACTTCATGTTATGAAATACGTCTTTGCTCAAATAACCCGTGGTGTGTTTCAGTGTCTCAGTTACTACTAAACTTAAGTTTATATGCAATATTATTATGACGAACATACGTAATGCAGATATTTTAATTTTATAAATAAAGTGCAATGAATCATTGAAAGTAATATAATTGATGAAACTGTTAGTTTATGTATTTCGTCAAATAACTCTCTGCTATTTTATGCGATTTAGTTATATTATTTAATGTGTAACATGCACATGAGTGTATGTTGGGTAAATGTTGCCAGTAGGGAAACGTAACATGTTAATTAATTCATTAAATACTAAGAGGAAATAGTGCGAATCTGATACGGTTGTACATGAGACCCGGTTGTACACTGTAACCGGCGCATGTTCGACATCATAACCATTCGATCTGGTTAATATCATTTACATGATGACGATAATATACACTCAGTGCAGTTATGCTCCTATCTGCCATCATCATAATTAGTTATTAGTAATTAGCAGTAAAATTGAGAAGAGAAGGTTGTATTGATTAAACATGATGAGAAATTTGTTCTAAACTATATACTATATTTAAATTGTTCACATAATTTTATAATATGTCCTTAAATAATAATTGTAAACATTATTTGATATAGATTTTAAAATGAATTCTGTTGTTTATTTACTAATATAAAGTTTGTATCACATTATTCTAACTGGTTAAATGCAAAAGTAGTTTTCCAATCAATTACAACCAGTTACAGCAACTGTACAATATCGAAATACTGAAATTAAATAGCAGAAGGAAATATTAATTTCACGCAGAGCACCGGCTACGGTGTGAAATAAAACCGGAATTTGTGATTATTATCGTCTGGCGAAACGTGCTAATGACTGTAAACTTCACATAGCGGCGGCCTGCCGATATCCGATCCCCGCAAACAGCAAGCGCATACTCGTTGACATTTTCTACTACTCGACCCGATTCTGGGAAATATGGAGTTCACACCACATTTCCGCGAATCTAGCAATGATTTTTTTTATTACCTTCGTTCGTTAATTATATAAATAACTTAATGAGCACGTACGTTATGCGCTCGTATTCTTAAGTGTATTTGCACGTCAGCACTCGACGTAAATATCTGTTTAACGTCATATTAAAATTTCATGTAGAAATCGATACGTATAAGTGTGTTTTTTTTGGAGCTGTATGTTTCATTTAAAAGCATTCAGTTATTCTATACATTAACTCATTGTGACCCTGACGATTCCATGAATTATTATACTATATTTTATTTCATTGTTTTATAAATATCCTGATTTTTTTTGTGATTAGAATAGTTCGTGTGGTTAGCAAAAAAATGAACGTCAAACGATTATTCACAGACACAAGAATAAACGAAACAAAAACCTGTCGGATAATCGTGACGTCAGAAAGAGATAAATTTTTATGATCGTCCGATGGAATAAACTAATAACCTGAACGTACAAGATCATGTCGCACGAACTTTGATGGAATAAACATTAGTAAAATTACTTGTGCTCGCAGCAGATAAAGCGGATGGATGACGTTCTATGTTTGTTTTCGGAAAGAGGGATGATGTAAAATTTACGAAAGAATGTCATTAAAGTGTCACGATAGAAAGGGAATAATGAGGAAAGTCTCGGCGGCGCTGGTCTAAAGTAAACACTTTTGTCATTAGCAGCTTTGCTAGAAATCAGCAGAGTTCGGTGCCCGCGCGCGCGCCCGTACAGATAAAACTTTGAGCCCTGTAATAAATAGGTTTCTGTTTTTCTGACAACTGAAACAGTTGATGATCATTATTTACCTGCGAGAAGTGGAGGCCCGCTTCACTTGAAAATGAGAACTTTGCAAAGTGATATATATATATATCTTTCACACTCTAACGTATCTCTGCAACGAGAGTTGCGCCAATTTTCAAAATTATCCCATCTCCGTTCTAATACTGGAACGAAACATGTTACGAAAGACAATAACTTATTTGTATCTGCATGTTTCATTAAACATATGAAATAGTAAATTAGTTTCATTCTGAAGTGTATACATTTTGTACTTAATAATCATAGTTTGCTGTAAAGCTATGCAGGATAATGTAATCTTTCATTCCGAGTATGCATTCTTGCGTTATGTCATCTTTTCATTCCTCCTTCCATTCCTCCTTCCATACTCCATGCTCCTCCACCCATCGTAGACTATCTATCCTGCATTCCACACCGCCTGTCATTCATTCTTCTTTCTCTATCTACCATATTCTCTTCATAAATTGATCGTGCTTCAATGGGCTTTGATGAAAATTTGTCACTGTGAAAATTACTTTTAGTGATTTATACGAAAGGAAAATTCGCGGTCAGAAAATGCTCACTAAATTGCGTTCGAATTCCACATTTTATGTATGAGCAATCACGCGACACCAATCATCCACTGTACTGGATGATGATGCTGCTCTCTCTGTGTGCATAGATGTGTGTGGTGTACATGGTAGTGCATCATTTATGTAAATAAATGCACACGGGTATCCGTCACACAGAATATTCGGCACCGGTGAATTATGTCATATGCCTTCCGGTCCTTTCATCTACGTGTATGCATGCACTGGCCGGATGAATTGATATGCAACATTAATCTACCATTCGAAATGAATCGTGAATAAACAAATATTTCTATTACTTTTTCCTATAACAACATATTTAACTTATAATGTACATGATGTTCTATCTTAAGTAAAAGTGTTATATTTTACATTTCAATGTTATGATATGAGAAAATTATAGCATATCTGATATAAACATGAGCAATATGACGGCACCGTACTTTCAGAGAACTGTTGCGCGCAGAGATTTACTTGAATATTCAACATTGTGATTTTCAATATTTAAATTTGAACATCTGTGCTGACAATCGTGCACCCGATGGCGCCGAACTCGTTTACCGTAATTTCACCACACCATTTGTATCTCATTAACACACGCACATCCGCTTGTTTATGCTGCTGCTCAGTGCCACCAACACTATGTGATACAGTGATGTGCTCTAGTGCGCTACAGAATATTCGAGTCATATGTTATCACGGATTAATATTCAACACATGAACCAAAGCTCAAAAAATAATACCTTCACTATGCAAAAGCAAACTACACGTTCTCTCACGATACAATTACAATTTTGCATTGACGTAAATTCCAACCAGAAATGAAAGGAATAATCTGTTATGGAAGTTTTGCATGTTGGATGAAAAGATATCCTATTTTATAGTAAATTGTGTATCGTAAAGTTAAAAACGGTTTAACATTGTTATACTATAAAATCTGACGTGAATGTCGGTAGACCGTTTTATCTTTTCGAATAAACTCGATAAAATAATAAAAGATTCCGACGCACGTGCGATTTAAGGCGATATCTTTTGAAAGCCGCTCCCCCCTCTGTCTCTCCTCCTATCCGTTCCTATCTTCCTGCTCTTTACCGTTCTTTTTTTATAAAAATAATTTCGAAACATTCCCCAAGCATGTAGCAGCAGGCAACAGAGCAGAGGTTGGACTTGCTGCTATCATCTCATGCTTGCCGGGCCGAACTCTTCGCCGTTTTATCAGCTCACTGGGTCGAAAGTCAATTTCGGTTTGATGTGATGTGAATAAAATTGAACGCTTGGTTTGACGTGATCCGGTGCTTGGGCTCGACGTCTGTCCGTCCTGTTCGTTCGTTCGTTCGTTCATTCGTCGTCTACCCGTTCATATAGGCCATGGTGTGGCATGGATATGAGACAAGCTCCTAGCTAACTTGTGCACATAAGCTATAGTAGTGTGGATGTGACGTCATTTCGCGTACGAATCGACGCGCACCCACTGTATATTGATCCTATTAGAGAACCTCGGCGATGACAAGTTTAATCTTATGGTTTCCAAAGCATGAGAGGGTGGCTGGGCCGGGCTGGCTGGCTGTTGTTGCCTCAACATCTCCTCTCCACTCACTCTCTCCATTCTCCTCGTGCTCGTCTTCACTGTTCGCACACGTTATTCTGTCTGTCGGTTCCAACTGTCGCTCGCTTTTCCGATGTCTCTCGTTGTCGTTGTCACCCGGATTTAAATCGGATTAAAACGAAACGCTCCCATATAAATCCGGTCGAATATAAATACCTCGCGCACCGTCAACTCCCCGTGACGTTCTTGATTTATATGCAACTGTTTTTTCGGTAGCTAATTAATAGCCATTGCTTATTTTTGTGTACAACTGAATTTGGTTGTTTTTGTAAAGTGACACTTAGTTATTAAAATACATGACATTACTATTCTACTAATTTGAATTCCAATGTTACACCAAAACTATTTATACATTCAATTTCTCAATGAATAATAATAAAAAATGTTCTTCGTACATTTGACAAATAAACCAACATTTGTATAAATTTCTTAGTCAACACATTTTTTGCATAATCTTTCTGCGACGTTGAGCGTACTATGTGAATTTATTTTATACTAAATGTGTATAAACATTACATACACGAGTGAGTAAATAAGTTAACTTAAAATTCCCCTCATGTATTTATCCATAAAACATATTCCTTCTGTTTGCGAGAGTGCAGAGAGGCAGACAGAAAGAAGGAAACGATACTTCTTTATCATATCCTGTTGCCAAATTCTCTGTACAATTTATCTTGCTTTAGTCATGGCCGCTTAACTTGATTGAACACATACGAACCCAGAACAGAATAAATCCTTGTAATGTTATATAAGGTGCAGGCGGGCCCCAAAATTGTGATTTATACTGAAGCAAGATTTAGAACCGTCCATTCCGATATCCGTTCGCACACTATATATTTTTAAAGTAACGGAACACGGTTGCGGAATCTTCGATGGTCAGCAAAAGCCCGAGATTGTTGATAGTGACACGTTAGTAAACAAGCCCATATCCATCTATGCGGAACAAGAAGAAGGAGAAGAAGAAGAAGAGCTTGATGTTTCACAGGTCATATTCCCTACTGGCAACGGCATGAACATATTTACGATCTGTTATTTGACAAAGATGTATCCACATAGATTTCTTAACTTATTTCTGTCCAGAATTTTGCTTTATCCGTTTGTAATTTTATTACAATGTCGTTCATGGCAATAGTAGAAGAGAATTAAAAGTTGAAAGAAGGTAGGTGACTGTTGCTGAAGGTAGTTACATTCAGTCAAGTGACAATGCTGGTTCCTTGGCAGGTCTGGGCGGGGGATGAAAACTAAAGAACATTAATCGTGTAACGGTACGGATGAAAAACGACTTGTACAAACATAAAGCTCGACTCGACACACGCGTGTGTGTGTGTGCACATTTTCTTTACGGGCAATACCTGCCGTGAAAGGGATCGGCAGCCAGCCGGTGTCGTAAACAGATCGTGTTGCTAAATCCTCTTTAGTGTAATCCCCGGCCGTAGCAGCAGCGTACAGAAACGCTTCAGCTTCAGTACGTAGCGTCCCTATACATCCATACCTACATACACACACACACACATACACATGTGTACATGTTACGCTCTCTACATCAAATGCAGAATCACTTTGCGATGGTGAAGTTTATAGTGTGAGTTCTGTATTTAGCCAACTTCCACTGTATTCGTCCCCTCATGCGCATTTAATTCAGTTTACTGCGACAAACTACCTGTCATCCGAGACGCCGCGAATCCGTTGCAATGGCGTCGAGCGTCGGTCGCAGAACGTCGTCGTCGTCGTCACCGTGCGGCGATTATGAAAGCTGTACACACACTCACACTGCTTCCCCTACGCTCCGATTTCTCCATTTCGCAGAAGATTATTATTATTTCAACTCACGAGCTAATTATCAACCGTACCGCTTTTAGTTTAGTCAAATAAATTAATTTACCACTAGTTGACGTTTACTTCTGTGTTATTAAATTTGTATTTATAGACAAATGTATAAGCATAACTTAATTATTCTTATGAATACTTGCGGTAATAATATATTTAATTTAACATTTTGTAGTAATTAATATTTGAAAAAAACTTAATTGAAAATTTGTTATAATTAGTGAGTAACACTAATTAGTAAATACATTATAAACAATTTTAATATGAACATGGTTAGCTATATTTTCAATTAAGGAATTTTAATATTATAAATTGAAAAACTTCAATTATCTATATTTACATCCTTATTATTATTTATTACAATTAATTTACTAGTAAAATGTATTGCATATCTAATTAATATTTATTATTAAATAGTCATATATTTTTTATTATTTAAATAGAGATATATTTCTAAAATTCTGCAAATTCAATAACCTGCAGAATTTTTTTATTGAAAGGTGCGCGGTTTTACCGATTGCTGTTTAAGAATGGTAAAATTACAATTTTTTTCGATCCGTTGCACACGGCTTTCATGTCGGCAGGATTAAAAGAGAATCGGTCCCATTGAACTCGGAGACAACCCCACGTCTGTAATTTAACCACAATTAAATTGAATGCCTGAGATTGACAAATAATCATAGAAGGGGTCGCTCACAACTGAAGAGACCGCAGATTCAAAGTCTAGCACAGGTCTGTTCTGGTCGGGTCGGGTACCATCGTGAAATATGAAACGATTGAATATTTTCCCCCTAGTGCTTCTTGTACATACAATAAGAATCTTCACTCCTTGTCTCCTGTCTCTTATATACACACAAGTACACGACAGTTTAATGTGCAGGGTTGCCCCCCGTAAATATATTCATATATCATATAAAACTGTATATCTTTTTCATATACATAATCATTGATATAATAATCGTTTTAATATCGGGCCATAACTTTGCTTTATGATTTTAGCTTTGTTCATGGTTATTTTATCTATCGTTTGGCTGAAAATAATTTAATGTATGTTATTTGTTTTGGCTAAAATTTCTGCACATAACATATCCCCTGTACACACGTGTGCGGGTCGGTTCCTGTTAAGTGTATATATGGCAATTATCGTTTGATGGGAACGAAGGCCCTGTAAGGAGTTGAAGCCGCTTTTAGATATATAATATTCCGGCCACAGTCGGTTCCGCCCTTATATCCTGTATTACGCGCTCTGTTGGATGGATGCCGCTTACAATAACGATTGTATTCCATCTTCTTTTCTTGTCCTCCCATTCTTCTCTTCTTCTTCCTTGTTTTTCCTTTAACAACCGCCTTTGATCAATCCTTTACTTATTTTAACACTGCATTCAATGTTTTTGTATAATAGCAACAACGGGATTATGAAGAACGCCGTTTCTTTATTACTATTTCTTCTTATTCTTCTATGTTTGCACACACACACATACAAGTAAAACAACAGTACGCCGCCTACTTGATATTCTAATGTAGTCTGATTAAAATTGATTTAATGGATTTATTTATTAAGTGATTGTAGCGAATTTCAGATTAGTCGGTACGTTGCTCTAATTGGGGAATGCAAATTCAATTCACTTACCTACAGCTATAGGGGGGTGGGGGTGCGAATTAAAAGGGGGCTATAGCACTGTACAAGACAGAGAGTCAATCAGTTTATGTATGCAATGTAAATTGTGCAAATGTTGTCAGATGCGATTTAAAACTGTTTTTTTAATAACCTCTTTCATTTGCAACAGAAAGCAGGGGATTAAACCAAATGCATTTGGGAATTAAACACTTATGGGTAAATCTTGTTTATTTATTAACTAAACTACAAGAACAAATATAGAACGCATTGTAATGATTTATTTCCGAATAAGAATTCGTTACAATATACTCTTTTCAAAATTGTTTAATTACTGCTCAAAATATGTGCTCTGAATGGAATTGTCTTTTAATATACAATGCTTTTCCTGCAAGATTCCATTATCACCGATAATATTCTTGTGTAGTTGTTTCATAAGATCGATAATCGCACGTGATTATGTTCAGTTAAATGTGTCATCTGTATTGTAAAGAATAAACGATATAGAGTGCTGCTGTTGCTGCAGTCTAGTCCATTGGAAAGACTTTTAGCAAGTAAAAGTAAAAAGTATTCTCGAAATTTAAAAGTTCCCTTACAATAAATTACGACCATTCCGCACGGCTGTGCTCTGTGTGGCAAGAAGTACCACATCCGCAACTCCCGTCCGCCATAGTGATCCACCAGTTTCAGTTCGTACAGCAATCCTTTATGAATTATAGATAGCATTTTTTTTTGAGCCCGGAAGATTCTTTCTTCTCGTTTTTACGACGGAACACCGAGCGCGTCTACGGAAGAAATGTCCGTTTCCCTTATTACTTTAATCATAGGAACCATTTGGTACAATTCATCAGACTTCTTATGATTTATCTCATCTATAATCCGAACCGCGGGTTACTCGTGCAAAGAAAGACACTAGTTCTATCTCCTTTACGTCTATACTGACTCACCTAATGTCTGTCTCTGTCTTACCTCATAGAGAGTTTGAGACGGCCACCGTACCGATAGAAACCTTCCGATGAGTTATCGTGTTTTCGAACTTGTAGGTTTTTTTATATTTATTTTCTGTTTTTACTCTACCGGCGAACAGATTTCAAACCTACGTGTTGGTTTCTGTGCGAAAATACTCATTTTATTACGTAAGTTTCCTTTTTTATAAAACATTTTATTCGCAATCATGAATGTATGAAAATAAACAGATAAATATATTTATTTTCTTAAAAAATCAATAGCTTACGAAACCATTAACAGACATAAATATTTGAGACTTTTTTTCAAGCCAATTGTATACATTGAAAGTTTAATCCAAAGTCTATTAAAGAAATCTTACTGTGTATTTTGTGTGGAAAATAAAATAATTTCATTTGTTCATCCGTTAGAATTGCGCATTTCCATATTGTTTTTAGAAATTTCAAAAGAGAGGGCTTATGTTGCTCCAACACTGTCTTTTCAAATATTGTCAAGGAACGTTCCATGTCCTGAGGGAGACTATGTTCTTTATCGCGTTCCCATTACTCAACAACGCTTATAATGTGAACGGTTTAAAGAGTCGTCTTAAAATTGTCAGAACGTATTCGAGTTGTGTTACAACTGCGCACAATAGTCTTGATGGCAATAAGCCCCTGTTATTAAGAATAGCGACGCGTAGTCCTCTCTGTACCCGGTAGATAACGGCATGGGACTTCTTGTTGATAGCTTTTCACCGGAGCAGCCAGTAGTTACCGGTATTATTCGGCTACCGCTCACACTTGCATTACGAACCTGGGCAAAATTCTAACTTGCTGAAACTTGCAAAACTTTATACAACATACATAGGTACACACATATATTTTATAATATATGCGTTGCTCTATTGTTAAGTACAGTTTAATCTCATTTGCATTACTCGCAACTAAAGTCTCATATATCAAGTTTGTGTTTTGCTATGAATCTCATTTAGTACCATTTATTAACTGTTGTTGCATTCACATAAAAATAAACATTTCATGCAAGTATATCTTCATATTCGCTGAAAGTATTATATTCTAAAATCCCTGTGAATTTATACAGTGTACACACGGGTATTTACAAGTATATAACGCAGTTCTCTCCTGACGCTATCGCCAGTCTACTACATATATAATGAAGTATTCTCATTTGCTAACGGACACATTATAGTTACTGACTGAGCCAGCGGACCTTATATCAGGACAAAGACTACCTTCTACCCATTCACTCTCCCCGCTAGGAATAATCGAGTCATAACCCACCCCTAAATAAGGGCTGTAATGGTGGTCTTTCTGTGGTGGGAATTCTTGTTCAGCCATTTTCATTGTGTCGCTACTTTATTATACCATATTCCTACGCCCAAATTAACATGTCTCCATAGTACAATATTCAACCCTCCTCATCTTCCTACTCCTGGTGTTCTTTTCAAATTACTCCACTCGGTACTTTGGTCATTATTTCTGGGGAAAAGTTCATGTAATACCACCTTTATCATTTCCTTGCGCAATTCTTTTAAACAAAATTCCAACAATGTGCCCACCCACTGTGTTAACAGGCTTTATCAAAACATGTTTCAACCAGAACTGTATTAACGGCAAATCTTTAAATTCCTATATTTGTTCACCTTCAAATCTTGTGTATTTATTTAACAATACAATATATACAAATTAAATTGTAAAATTTCTCGTTGAATGTAATACTTAAGGGTAAAAACCATACAAACCTAGATATCTCATGACTCACTTGTGTACATGTACATACATACATAGTTTGCAACGTATTCTGAACAAAATTCTTTTCCTCGTCAAACGGCCATTTCTCAAGCCAATAAATAAATATTAGTTAATTCAACGATGCTGAATTGAATGCTTTTTCCAGAATTTTAATATCATTTACCGTTTGTCTGCTAGAGGTCGATGAAGTTGAGACGATTTTCCAAAAATGCCATTTTTCTGATTTTTGCCAAATTATCGAAAATGTAATTTTTTTACTCGACATAGATCGTTGAAATTTCATATATAAGCTATTTAGGACATGCTATTTTGGTTATAGTGAACACTCGTTTATTGTGAACCAAATTCCTGGTCCCTTCAAGTTCATTATACGCGTATTCCACTGTAATGAAATTATCAAATGTCATTTATTTTAAACCATTATATCACATTCCATAGCCTCATAATAATGCCCAATTCCATCACAAATAATTTAAAGCAGCATGTAGAATTTAATTCTCGTTCTATAGTCATAGTTAATTCCCATCTAAGCTGAGTTAGATCCGCTTTATATGTCATCATTTCTCGAATTAGAACTGTTAATACGGATGATGCATTCGCATGTCTGAGACTTTCGTGGACCCATTCCGTAAGTGACACGGGACAGTCTTAGTAGTAGTCATTTGAAGTGTTTAAATTCATCCCGTAGTCGTTCAGTGAGTCGTTGGGTTCGGTTCCATTATCTCCGGAGATAAAACCAACAAGTCTGGGCCCAATTACAGATCACTTTGGAGTCATCATTTCGTGTCTGCTTCCGTAAGTCTTTGTTCATGGCCGCGAAATCACCTCTCTACCCGATGCTGACAGTTACAAAGGGAAGTGCATTCATGGTCTTCTTGTAGAGTGCGCTCTATTTTCCTTCACTAGCTGCAGAACTCGTTCAAATATCTTATCAACAGAATAAGATGTTTCACAATGCAGCACTCGCACAGATACACATACATATTTAGCATCCTTATTTTATATAGTCCTGCAGGTATGTGGTGTAGGCAAATGATCGTACAACATTCATTAAAACTATTGTAATATGAAAACTTGTACCCCTAACTCTTGTGCAATATTTAAAGAAAAAACTAACTTGACCTTCTGTACTACTTTATATGATATTCATCAGTGATTCAGAGACAGTATCATTAAACAAATATATGAGTGACATTCGTGCAACTCGTGCCCAGTCGAAAGTAAAATAAGAGCGCGCTAATAGCTAATGACTAATGACAGATACATATTGATCTGTAACAGACATTCTAATACACAAAGATCGATTTGAAACGTCGATGGCTGTCTATTCGATTGGCTAAGAGTGAGTGCACGAATGACTCTTGTTGTTGCTGCTGAGATACGCTAACAGAAGGCGAGGAAGAGGAGGAGGAGGTGGTAGTGTCGTTGTTGATTTATACGCACGTAAGGTGGCATTGGAAGCAGGTCACCTGTGCCGACCTGATGTTTAAAAGATAACGTGTTAATTATACATTGTGCTGTGTGCAAGTGGGCTGGGTACTATAGACCGCCTCTCTATGCGTACATACATCCATATATACGTACGTATGTAGGTGTTTGTGTCTGTTTAGAAATCAATGACGTGTAGTTTGTAAGGTCGTTGCTTTGAACAGAAGTCGTTAGTTTCGTATCGGAACATTTAACTCTGCTGCTCTCAGATAATCTCACTCGACTACCGGTCTTCACTTTTCTATTAGAATGTCACGAACATTTGAATAGTTTTTTGTTTTTAGATATTTTAATGTTGTCCAGTGGTTAATTGTGGTATGTAGATCGAATGGTAATTGTTTAATGGCTACTTGTATTCCGCCCGGCTCCATTTACGAAGATTTATTAGATACATTCGACGTTTTATGGTTCGTCTTATCTTACAAAATAATGATTCATAATTATTTTCTATTAGTCCGTGAGTGGAATATAATGTTTTCAATTTTAACTAATGTAAACATGTACAAAGAATTTCTATTTCTCTATTTTTAGTTACTCCAAATATTTAGTTGTACACGTATGGTTTTATTTTTTAGTTTTGTTACACAGATAAAATTATTATCTATATTGATGGTTTAGCAATTTCTAGTATTAATTTAGCGACTCGAAGCTACATGTACTCTTACAGTTCAATGAACGTGCAACTGAATGTACTATTTTTGATTTGAGTAAATCTATTAAAAATCCACTTGGTTATGGGTAGTGTATAATTGCGACCATGATTGATACGTGACTTATTAAACGCAACATGTAAATTATACAGTGTACTTGTACATAGGTGGCCTATTATTTCATACGTGTAACGCCAAAGAATAGACCGGTTGACAATGGCAATTCATTCCCTCAATAGAGAATTGTTCCATAATGAGAGAAGTTTATGTTTCAATATGAAAACTATAGCATTGGAAAATGATTTACTGATTGTCTAGTCCAATGTTACATACTATAGTTTGATTGCCCTCTATTGTAATACGAATTATACATTAAATTATACTTTTTTCACATAAAATACATTTGAAATTCATTCATTGCCTCACGTTTTAATTCACATGCGTAGAAAAAATAATAATTATGTAGATATAGACATGGGAATCTATTTGGTATGGTTAGAAGGGCATCTACGAACAGCAATAACTACAGATCAGGATTAGTTAACCCTCTATACCACAACATAGCAATCAGCATCCAACACACGTAATTATTCAATGTCTTCCTTGTTTGTGCCCATATTACTAATTAATCATTATTTATGTATATACGCACACATACCCGTACGTGATCACATCACTAAATACATTTTTCCTATTGTATAATTTAATCCTTTTGCTTATGATAATTGCTTAATATATAATTAATGACATCCTTTATGGGAAAACAATTATTATTGTAATTACTACTAGTACGGTGTAATCACAATACAATTACATATTGTATCACTTCAACTCTTGTCTGTTCTTGAAAACTTTGACAAATCTCATTGATAAATACTATATAGAGTTTTTAACTTGTTTCGTGTGGCTGTTCTATCTATAGAAACTCTAGTACTAGCAAAACTTTTCCAATGCGAAATAATTAAAAATAAAAGGTCTGTAACTAATTCTAACTAACACAACCACAGAAACAATAAGAGAAACAGTCGAGGAACGTTAACAAATTTACCAACGTTAACGAACCAAAACTACTGAAATAGTTGAAGTACCGCGGATAACCGATAATGAGTTTAAAAGTAAAATACACACACACACACATATGTATGTTTACAGTTTCACATGTACACTCAGCGCATTGATGAGATAAAACAGAAGGCAAAGTGAAGTGAGGTGTGATGTGTAACTCAGTACAAGTCGAAACCAGTAGCACACACACGCACACACATAGCACTCTCTCTCTGTCTCTCTGTAGTAAAACACTGCGAGTAGCTTTTATTTTCTGTTTTGTTTTGTTCCGTTTCTTAACAGTAACCGTCAATAGAGTTCTATCGAATTAGGTTTGTGTATACGCTGAAACGAACAACAGAAACAAAGAATCAACGATGTTTTAGTAACTGTCGTTTACAAGGATTAATGGCATTACGAAATGTACAAGAAACGGGAAATATGAGAAGTGATGTAATGAAATTTATTATATCAACGCACTACGTCTGTTTGATTGTTAACTTTATAATTTGAATTGTAGAAATATTTTAACAAAATTGTAATATTATTATATATAATAATATATTCTTTTCGAAATATGAAGTATGATCTAAATAATTTGTATAGAATTATTTCTGTGGACGTTTCATTACATATAATAAAGTTATATATAATGAACAATGGTAATATAAAACTTGCTTGCACTGGAATTTCGTAATTTCTAAATGTAATATTACTAGTTACACTGCCTGTCAGTATGTGACTGTGGTGCAGGCATGTACGGACGTGCACATTGCTTTGCTTGCTGCACACTGCATGCGCCGGTGTGTGGTGGTGGTCTGACAACACTACCGACGCCCGACGTCTTCGTCGGAAGACGCCAAAGCTGCCGTAACGCGGAACGGCGTAAATCAAATTACCACCAAAGTTTTGTCGGTTGGTTCTCACTATGCGCTACGCTACGGAAATACCTTTTCCCTCTACACACACAACGCTCTAATACTTCATGATGTCGTAAACTCGCTCTGCCCGCTAACTTGTAGAAATATTTCAGCGAATATAAAAGTTTAATGGTTTATTAAAATGGAAAAGATATCGCCCCGCACTATGTGGAACATGGTGTGCGTTTTATTATACTTTTATTATATATGTTGCATATGTGTGCGGGTATGATTCGTATATCATTGTATTGGCAATATCTCTATTACTTTTTGTATTGAACAATATACTACTATGTTTTACTCTTTCCTAAGTTCTTGCAGTTTTACATAACATGTAATGTTTATGAGATAAAACTAATTTGTCTAAATATATTTTATACGAATGTTTGATGATTAAAAAGCTGAATGATTCGCATTGTTATGAAGTGTCATAAGTACAGTATCAGATAACTCATCACATTTCGTCCAGTGATTAAGAAATAAAAATTAATTTAATTGAACAATCATTGTAGTCGCTGGGTGAGCGTTTAAAAACCAGTCATATAACAATAATATTTAATTACCATTAATTATAACTATCGCTAATGTGCATTCTTTCCCTTTATCTCGTTAGTGGAAGTCGAGGCGCGTTTTATATGCACCTAAATGAGATATTGTCATAAAAACTGGTAACAATTTTCTGTTGGCACTCTTACAGTGTAATGAGGCTATTTCAATGGCTGATTCAAGCTCCGGATTTAAACAATCAAAATTCTACTGGTATACAAAAAATTCTAGGTCACAGTAAATCTTCAATGAACAGTAGCGACATCATCTCGCACATACAAACACACGTGGTCACTCACCTGAACTACTAACAATATTAACCATCTGTGAATTAGATTAATTTAGTATTCAGTCTCTTGATTCATATTATACTGTAATGTACATTAATTAATAGGAAGAAGAATTTCTAATCATTTGCATCATCATCGAATAAATAAATATTTTAAATAACGACATTTGGAAATATGAAGATTAAATATGTATATTACATTCTGGAACGAACACAAATTGTCCTGTATATTTACTGAGAATATCAACAAGAGGAATAAAATTTTGAAATATTTTCCAATTGACTTGTGATTAAATATCAAATAATTTAACATCTTATCTCGTTCTATCTTTGGTTTAATTTTTGTTTCTGGATATGATAATAGTTAGTAATGCAGGAGGTGAAATATGTTGCGAGTGTTATTTACTAGTAATAATTAAAAGTTACCAGTAGTAACTCCATTTGTAACCGGTTTTCACTGCATTTGAAATGCAAGCACACATCTATGCAGTGATTAGTACAGTTGTGTTGTATGCATGATATATTTGTTTACTCAGATTAACATACTCATTGCATAATTTATACTGTTTTGCTATAATGCATTATTAATACCATTATTTACACTTCTCTTCTCTGTCTATATTGAACTAATAAATTCTAATTATACATACATATATACGAGTATATGTACTAAATCGTCAATATCAAATTAACATTTGAACTGATCATATATTTGCCCACATTCACACAAAACATGTTATATTATATACATATAATACGGTCACTTTTCATTAGATAATAAAGTAATATTTGTTGTGTGTATTATGAAATTACGAACTTTATTATTCAAAATGCATGATGTGTGTAGATATGTTATAGTATTGCAAAACAAATAAATAGTCTTGTTGCAATTTTAACATATTTTCCTATTTTGACATTCTAGTTTTTTGTTTTTGTGAAAATTAATACTGTTGAAGTTTATAGTTGATCAAATTAAGGTTAATATGTTCACATAATACATCAAAGCTAATACATCATCACTTCATTTACGTACATTATCTAAAAAAATCCGAAATATTTGGAAATATTTCATTTAAAAATAGCCGCTTTGACGTTGACGTTAGATCTGTCAACAACGCTTTAGTTATTTTTCATTTACTTTCCTGTTGTATTATTTAAGCGGCAGCATTCATTACGAAGAAGAAGATAGAGAGACAGAAGCGACGAAAATAATTTATAAGTTGCTCTTCTTCGTTATACACTCGAACAGTCTCAGGTATCCAAGAACTTGCTAAGAATAAATCGTAAAAACACAATGTGTGGTCTGTACGGCACGGCAGCCATCTAATCACTTGAAATCTAAACATACACACACACACACACTGTCTGTTCTCTACACAAGTCAGCCGTCTGAAGAAAAAAAACCGCACACTGCAATCCTTCTTCCAAACGTATAATGTATGCTTATAGTTCCATTGTTAATCGATCTAAAATTAATCGTTGTTTAGTTTGTAAGAAGCTTTTGATATCTGTAATATTATTAGAATACTAATTCCTTTGTTATAATGTACGAACAATGCTAGTTATGATGAACTATGTTTTTATTTTAATTTTGTACATTATGTAACACTTGGAAAAGATTCTCGAATTTTTGTTTTTTTTTTACCTACATCAAGATGTTGCAAAATATTTCTTGAATTATAAAGACATCAAGATCAGATTAAATTTCTTTATATGTAGTAGGTAGTTACATGTTTATGTCTGGACATGAAAAAACTAAACAAAAATTGTGAGAAATTTTCACGGTACGGTACCAGGAGAATAAACACTTGTGGTGTATATTTTGTATTCATATCTGCAGACATCTTATAGTTTGTTGTTTGTTGGTGTATTTTTGAAGGTTTGCAAGACAAAGGTGCGCGACTCGAGAGGTTTACGAACCCTGTAAATAATATATAATTCTACTTATATGACAAGTTTTTCTTTCCTGACGTATAAGAACTATTGCCAAGAATGTTTCGTCGAGGTCGTAAGAAGAAACCGTACTTTCGAGGATCAATGTACACATAAAATTCTTGCTTGCCAGTTGACTTTGTATTAATCCAGCAGGTTTTCGTCAGAAACAACAACAACTGATTCTCCCAGCTCTAGAATAACCGATCAAATTGTCACAAAAAGCGTATGAAAGTATCTAAATGCAATCAATCAATCAGTCAGTCAGCGAGAAGTATCTTGTAAACTGCAACAACAGCAGCAGCGTGCACAACACACATACGGCTTCACTATACCCGATAAACCGTACATTGTACCCCCATTGACCTTCAACAGATTTATCTATATTGCTCGCTGATCTAGAGTCAACTAAATAAATGTGTACACTCTGTTCAGTATTATTTGTATTAGACATTCCCATTCAAAGAAAAACATGTACACTTACAAACTGGTTAATATTGTTTCACAATTGTCTTGTTCTATAAAATTGTACAAGTGTTCTAATTAGATATATTATGTATGTCATGTTATCAAGAAATACGTGTTACTATCAGTACTCTAGGAGTAAATATTACAGCAGAAAATAATCAACAACATTGCTGATATTTTAGAAATCACAGCAATCTTTTTTGAACAATACTTTTTCTACAAATCAGATTAAGAATGTATAAAGGTGCTCTGAGGTAATTTTCGTAATTGGCCAGTTTAGAAATAGACTAAATTTTTTCTTTTTATCCATAGTTTGAACCGCTTTAACTCAAATCAGATTTGATATGTTCCGAGGTGGATATTTAACATTTTTGTCTCATACATGGAGTTAATGCACACACGACTGCTAAAGTGATACCTGGTATGTCGAGGTGCTTGCTATAATTTGGCACTGTTGCTCCATTTCGTCCATCCTTCTGTTCAGTTGGCGGACTCAGAAAAAGTTGTATTCGCGATGCAGGTTGCAACTGTACATATCCACGACAAACCAAGCAAGCCACGCCATGGACTGGACTCTATATGTTGTTCCACCATCCCCCCCTGCCCCCACTCATCCTACTATTCCCCTCGCCGTGGCCACTATCATTGTAAGGAGCATGAATTGCACCGCCCCGTCACCGCCGCCGCCCCAGCTCCGACAGTGAAATATTAATGCTATAATATATTATGATATTTTATGTGTCTTGGCTTTTGATTAAAATTGCCGTTATAAGTGGACGATATTCGCGTAATGGAGTTTCAGTTTTTAGCGCAAGTTTCTCTCTGTTCTTTGTCCACTTGGTGCTGATGTTGGTTGGCAATATTGTATGTGTGTGTGTGCATGCACTTTTTGTCCACATCTGCGGAATATGTTTGGAATTAAATTTTCGCTATACAACAACAACTGCTGGATGTATATATTTTCACTGATACGTGACTCTGTTTCAGATTAGCTTATAAATATATGATTTTATCGACAGATATAAATACAAAACTTGAACGAATACGTTACTGTATTTGTATTTTATAAATTGTGTTTACTTTATTTAAAAACAATAACATTATTATTTTGCTTAGAGCTCTAGTGAAATATATATTTATAATATAAATATCTGCATGTTTCAATGTAATTCCAGGTATAAAATGATACATTATACATACTTGCATGTACATTTTGCAAGGCAACTTGTTTTCTAACATGTATATGCTATAAAGAAGGTGAATATTTCGTTTTGCTGTTGTCAGATGGTAAATATTGTAAATTATACCATGTAGTTGTTGTATATATGTATGCATATCTCTGTGGTAATGTATGTAGCACTCTAGTTCTGGTGTCGTGCGACATTTTCCTATCATAAACCGGACGTTTTAAGGAACGAATACTTTGTTTTATTCATAAAGTCCTGAGATAGCACCCGTGTCACACATTTTCCAGCGCATATTCTCGTAGTAGTCGTAATAGTAGAAGAACCAGTGAACGACATATATTTACACGCTACCGTGCACACACATACATAGCATAGATAGCTGGGTGTCTGTAGTAGAAATACACACACATATACATATACAGATAGCTTTGTAGTAGTAGTAGTAGTAGGTAGCATTATTGCCTCGCTTTGCACATTTAAAAGGAAATGGATCCACTTTGCTCTAAAAGCCAATACGTTCCCTTGTTCTTTGCGCAGTTGTCGGTGGAATCTCCAGCTTGTCCCACGTCTGGAAACCTGGAAAGCGTTCCCGCGGGACCGTTTATCCCCGATACACACACACACACATGTACATATATACGGGACTTCTTTCCATTCTTTTGGAATCGAAGCCGAATATCCACCCCGCCAACGTCCGGACAATATCACGTGCTTATGAACCTGCTGTGCGCGACGAAAAGAACAGTTGTGTCGTGAACTTTGATCTCCGCTTGTCGCTTTGCGGCCATATTGATTTTGTTTCTGTATCCAGGCTTTCTGATTGCCATCCTGGGCATCATATGAGGTTTTTCTCTCCATTTCTTGTTCTCTTCCGTTTGTTAGAAGATTTTTTCCTTTTTCCACTGTTCTGCACATGTTTCGTTCATATATATGTGCGTGCGTGTGTGGACCGCTATACCGCTTCCCAGTACGATATTACTTTTTATAGTTTAATACTGTTTGGAATTTCCGTTTCTTTCCTAAATTCACGTAGTTCAGTGGCTCGGCCCGTGTGTGTACATGTACGTGACCCGAATCACATATTGTCTCTCTATGGCTCCACCGAAATTTTAAATATGTTTGTCCAATAACAATATAAACTAATACAAAACAACTCTCAATAGTTCATACGATATACCAGAAACTGCTTGTTTGAATATGAAACAAATATTTCTCGTGCTAGATTTGTTTTGAATTGAAATTATAATAAAGTTTTATTAATCCTGCTGAACGAACGAATGAATGAATGTAAAAGAAAATTGAGTGCCGCAAGTAAATAAACGTTTATTATTCCGTAAAGTTTCCACCAGTGAATAATTCACTAAGAAGCTATTGGAAACCGATTCAAAGCTGTGCAAGCAATAAAGCGTAATAAACTTTTGTACTTGTGTCTTCAGCTGCATACAAACTTACTTTGCTACCCGCTCTATACAAACACACTGCAACTATTTTATTATTTTGTTATTATATTGCAAATACAACCAGTTACAAAGCTCCTGTTTTATGCGAGATGCAATTTTCTTTGTCAACGAGAGAAGATTTTAATATTAAAACAGTCTTTTCTCTGAATAAATACAAAGTAGTATAATTTAGAAATTAACATCCATTACAAGAGGCAGAGTACACTTACAGTTCGGTACATCAATATTGCATATCTGGACCACCTACATTATGAAATAGATTCCATAGTTCCAAGTACAGATACTTTGATTTGAAAATGTAATCAGTTAATTAAATTTGAATGCGAGTGCAATTTGCCCGCATTGGTATTGTAATTTATTCATTAGGTTTTTATGGATCTGTTATTAGTAGTGTTTTTGTTTTATTTAGATCATTGCATAGCGTCTGATAGATAATGAAGTTATTTACGAGTGCCATTAATATTGCACATATGTACACGTCGTATCGCATAAGTGTTCTCGGACACGGCACAGCCACCATCATCTTGACATGATCTAGTTTGTAATTATTTTTTACACTGTAGAGAAGGAGATGGCGCGCCGCCGTCTGTGCTCTGCTGTGCTGTGGTGTACTTGTACGATGCTATTATTATACCATCACCCACATGGGCGTCCGTCTATCATGAGAAAACAGATGGAACATTTCTTATCCCTGATTCATGACCGGAGAAACGATTTTTTTCCCTTTCTTTTTTCTTCTCTTTGACATCTTTCACATGCTGTACTGTCGTTGTGTTAAAAAAGTGTAGAAAAATATTTCCTGAAAGAAAATTTACAACTTGAATAAAAGTTTAATAAAAAACGAGTGATATATGTATCAACGCGTGTAATTTATATATGCAGTTAATTAAAAATAAAATGAAGTTTTAGTCTGTTAAAGTATAAATCATGTTCATGTATTTTAATGCTACTTTTTCTGTTTGCCACAAGTTATACAAAAGACAAAATGCTGTACATTTCGCTTCATTGCATCCTCTTCTATTATCTAATGCGTAGTTGCATGCTTCTTGTTTGTCAGATTGCTGTTCAAGTATAAAATTCTGCTGTTTCAACGAAAAAATTCTGTTTCATTTGACTCTCAAATGAAATAACGTTAGACTGCTGTAAGCTTAGTTGCCTTCGTGCATTAAGTAAATTGTTCGGTTGTCCATGTCCAGTAGTTGCAGTTTTAAGTGCAGTCAACAAGAAGTCGTTCCGACGCTCGGACAGTGCAAACTAACCAAATGGCTACCATTGTTACACTGAAACACAACAAGGTTTGTTAATATAGTATATAGTTTCTGTATTAATTAGAACGTAACAAAATGTTACTGTATTTTGACTATTTTAGTGTCCTCACTGATTTGATACATTGTTTAGTAGCTTTGCTTTTGCAAGTAAAATGCACAAATGAAAATTATGTATTTAAATACTGAAATAAAATTAGGAATATTATTGACTAGTATTTTCTGTAGGCAAGTACAATGAATAATAATTTATTATTAATATGCTTTGTTTGATACGTTAAAAAGTGGAAAATTTGCTGACTATAATATGTATATTATTGTTTCAAGAATGGACGTTAAGGGGACGCGCAGCGACAAGGCATGGTAAAGGCAAGGTGTGCAGAACTTATGTCACAAGTTGAATGCACTCAGTCTATTCACCGTGCAGCCATGCACTCATTATCCACTCAACGCGCGCGCGCGCTCGCCCTCCCCGACATGGTTTTGTTTTTCAGCGCGTGCGTGGCTGGACGGGTTGAGTGTTTCAACTGAATGTGTTTGTCTCCGTCACATTTACATTAAATTCAATCTTATAAATTTGGCACGACACAATTGGATTCTTGACAAGTCTGCACCGTAATTGAATGCATATATAATTCACGGTGCACGCATGTTTACTTGTGTTCGTACCGCCACAGGAATGCTATTCGCTGTACAATTAACATAATTAGCAACAGAACATCATGGCCGAACCATTACAAACCAACACGACATACATACATACATACAATATTTACCAAATAATAGAATACTAGCTAACTGGATACGATTTTATTTTTACCTTTTGTTTTGTAACGCTAATATTCTAATGTGCGTTCACTTATATGTCCTGAAATATTGATGGATGAGCGGTGGAATGTTGAAATGGTACTAGTAACGAGTACTGTGAGTTCGTTAACGGCAACTAGAACATACAGAATCCATCATCATTTACCGATAATGAGTTCCACCGCAGAAGAAAGTCATAAATGTGTCTAATTGTGATTTCAAATAATAACTCATAGGTAATTTCACGGTATTGGTATCGAGTGTACATTTCCGCGTGCAATAACCACTTCTATTAATCACCGATTTCCTAGACGAAAGCCGAACACGATAATCGTGCTGTTACTCTTGTCTATATCGTGCACTAGAAATGGATTAGGAACCAGAAATACAAAATTAGATTTCAACCAATACATATATACAGTTAGTTCAATTTAAATATCTAGTGAGTACACGTGATTTGTAGTAGAAAATCATATCAGATGACAGTAATATATGGTAAATCGTTCACTTTGCTTCATCATAATCCATTTTTCCTCGGATGAAGGAAATGTTATTGGCCAATAAGTTATCTATTGCACACTCGTCTCGGCGAATCTGTTGCCTTTTTGGTTTGAACGTGTACTTGGAGATTTCATTTGTTCGACCGCGCGTTCGCAGCAGATCAAGAATGTAAATCAATCAGGAAAAAGAAGAGAAGAGAAGCCCGGTTGTTCTTACACACCGAAGTACAAGATAAGAGGGAAATATAGGGCCTTATTGTGCCGGCTGCATGTTAACACACAGGCACACACATAAGTGTACACAGCACTCGTATCGCGTAACATGAGACAGAACAGTCGCAGTCGAAAGATTACTAAGAAAGAGATTTGTGCCGCTTATATGTATGTATATAGTACAACAACAGCAACGCTATCTACCGTCCGGAACATAAACCAAACGGCTACGAATCTGTTTCTACTGGTGTTGTATTCTGAGTGGGGATGGCGCACGTCACTTGCCTATATGCTGTATGTTTTTTTTACTATTAGTATTAGTGGTGCTACTTGAAAACTAAACTTCACATTACGTGGTGATAATTTGAGACAACTGCTTCAACTAAAAATGCATTAACGGATGTTACCGACGCCAAGTATTTCACGATAAGAAATTTACTGCATGAGTACACTGTACAGGGAGGCATGTTCCATCTCCTCTTTTTGTGACAATTACTTGCAATTTTTCTCTTCACCATTTTAAACTATTAATAGTAACACTTCTTTTAGCTGTAAATGAAGTATCTTCTAGTCTTCTTAATAGTTTGTAATAATTAATGACAGGTACTAAAGCACTCTTTGTTATTTCTTTATTGGAAAATGTGTAGCAGACACTTTTTATACTCTGTTTCCTTAATTGACATCAGCTATAAACTTGTACAAAACTCAACAACCGAAAAATAACCAGCATTTTATCTAGAGTGTGGTTCTGTGTCGGATATGAACGCATCGTTAAACTTTCTTTGTTTCCTTAAGAAAACAATAAAAAAAGAAACATGTTACTGTTTTATTACTCACATATAAACGTTTATATTTTTGATGTCTAATTATTTAGTATCTTGTCGAAAACAATTAGAGTCTTATCGTTTTATGTACGTACAAAGTAGGGTTGCGTGATGTTTGAGGAATATTAAAAAGTATTCAAAAACATATGGTGCTTCTTTACTCTTTATTTTATACCTGTAAAAACCTGTTGAAAATAATGGAGAAATAATATTTCTAACATTGTAATGTAATATATCTATGACGCTATTTATTCTGATCAATTATAGATATTGAAATTAATGAAATTCAATAAAATTGCACCATGCTTACATTGTTACAACTTCTATATGTATATTGAATATTAATTATCTGGAGCAATTTATGTTGCTCAACAACGAAGACATATTTATGTCCAATATAAACTTCACTCCTGCAGGAATAATTACAACTCGCTTATTTATGTATTCAACTATATACTGATTAGTGAAATAAATATATTTATTGTTGGTTGTAGGCTTAAAAATATGTATAGTCTAGCTTAGCACGATACGTTGCTATGTAACCAAAAAATAAACAAGAATAAAAAAACGTCCGCGCAAAACACAAGAAATACAAAAATGCATGGCGATGTATTTAATGGTAGCATCCTACGCACTCATTGTTCTAGTTGTGTGGCGAATAACTTATAGCATGCCTAAGAAAAGGAGGTTAGTTGCGTTGCGTTGTTGTTTTAGATGTTTTTATATGGTACTTGAAAAAATGCACAGACTAAAAATGTCTTTGTTACTCTGTCAACAGTATATTCCATTATTTGCGCCTATTCTTTAATAAATTTACGGATTTCACACTGAATACTAGCTAGCTGGGCTGTTGCTTTGCTAAAGGAATATTATAATGGTTAAATTATGTGTTTAATATAATAATATGTTTATTTGTAGTGTTCAAAGTAATTTCAAATTAAAATATAAACAGAAGACCTGTATATTTAGCCACTGGGGGTCTGCAATGTTTACTAGAAGGGAACCACGTAAAATAAATATATGTATCATTCCATCTGACGAATAAATTACAAACTATTATTTAATTAATTACTATTATTAATCGCCAGACTGTTTTATAAATGGATTCAGTGGAATAAAATCATTAGAACCTTATATGTTGTCACGGAAAACTATTAAAAATGTTCAGGGGTTGCACCTGTGTTGTGCAGATGTTTCCATTAGAAAAAGCGTTACATTATTATGGTATAGCTGTGCCTGTATTTCCTCTTTATATTATCAAACCACACGCGGTCATTATATAAAGTATTTTAAATCTATTATACGCTTCAAATTATAAGTAACACGGTTGAAATATTTTAACACGTGAAATTTTGTGCATAATATTACTATGCGTTACACACTAATGATCTCAGAACCAGAAGTAATAACTCGGTCTAGGTTCAACCGTAGTTAATGACCAGAGTCACGGTTATTGTTTATGATCCTGTTGGTATACGGAAGATGCATGTGGGACGATACATGACTGTACTCAGTAGCTAGACAATTGTTTCACAGTGTTTCATTATAGTACTAAGTCTCACACTGAGCTGATATTCACTAAAACTCTATTTGAATTTTTAACTAACAATAAAACAATGATCTAAGTTGTTTGCTGTAATATATAAACGAAATACAAGGATTATTTTTACATTTATTTGTTAATTATTTCTAGAAATTTTTTACCTATTAATATTAATATATTCACAAAATGTATGCTGGCTATTAAAATAATAATAAACAAATTGCCAATAAGAAAATAAATCCAAATACCGATTAGCTGCAGGTTTTAATTTTATTATTCCTTTTATGACCATTTGTTAAATAATTATATTCACAGTAGGATGCTAAATGGTTATACAGTGACGTACTTAGGGGTGGGGTAAATATGGGGCCACTGGAGTCGTTAATATCAGGGGGTGTCCCAGTGGGAATAATGAAATAATACTTTGTAATTATCAAATAAACTCGAATATAATCCGCCCCATATAGTGAATAAAGAGAAACTCCTGATGGTAGTTTTGAAAGAAGAAAATTGAAACTATATTATCAAGATTTATTATGCATAGTAGCTATGAAATAGTAAATATCAAAATGAAATATAAATAATAATATTAAAGATAGAATATTTCAGAATGCTTTTGCAACTGTTCACATGGTTTGCACCTGTGCTTACCACATCCTAAATTATTTGCTAGAATTTCTAACCTTTAATTTACTACCGTGGATCAAAACTAAAATTTAGAAACTCTACTTTGCGCTGTTCTATGCAATCAAGAGCGAGTTATACTTCCGGACAGGACACGAGTGTGAACGCAAGACTAATGTACGCGTTGTTGTCTCCGCTGCGTTCGACATATGACTGCTATGCGTGATATAATTAAATAGAACCGTCTACGTAATGCATTCTGTTAGCATTCCAACTGGCTAAGTTTGTCGTCTACCCGTGACAACAGGGCACACTGTTCTATTCTATTCACTGTTCGTTTCGGTTCGTGGCATCAGCGTTCGCGACTCTTAATTGAAATGAATGGGCAGAGACGGTATGGGTTCTATTCACGGACAGGGCATGTCAACTTCATTGAAGCTGCAACAGAATTAAAATGCTTAATGGCGTAAAGAACAGACGTGCACAAGTTATTATTAGAAATGCGCATACTACTACTACTCAAGCCTGAGTGTATGCGTGTACGTAAACAGATGTTACAATGTGGAAGTTTTATTTATGTAAAGTTATTGGAAGAAGTGGGTGTTAATAGGGAAATGTTACCAATTCTTGAAATTGTTTGTTAAGAGCTTTATATCATATATCTTCTTGTCGCCGGGTGGATTTGAATGAAATTTGTGTCAGTTAAGAATTTTTGGATATACTGCAAGAAAAGAAATAGTAAAATGCTGTCTAATTAATGTTATTTAGATCATAAGAAACTAAGATTAATTAGTAAAAATTAAAATACAATTTTTATCGTGTAACAATACAAATTTACTTGTATAAAATATATTAAATTCTTTAATCCGTACTAACAACAGCGTAGAAGTGTGTATATATTGTTTATATATGCTTGCTCATATTTCGTTTTGATCACAACAAATAACAGTTTAATTGAATATAATAAATATAGATGAATACATTGGATTTTCCGCTTGTGAATTGGAGAAATATTTAAGCTCAGTTTGATTGGAGCAATCTATATCGTGTATAATCCAGGTATGATTTAATAAAAACAGGTTGTTAAATGTTGTATTTATTACATGGTAATACATTAATTGTGACAAGTGTGACAAATAATCACACGACTTTGAGATTCCAGTTTTTAATATGTAGAAATGTATCCACATTTATTCATGAGACAACATCAAACGACCCGCGATTTTACAGACAAATATCATTAGTGTAGAGATAATCAATTAGGATAGAAATATTCAAATTCGGGGCCCCGTTATGTGCATGTAAATAAAATAGAAAGACAGGACCACACAATATACGGTAATGATTGGTGGATATCGATGCTCTACATGACATGCTCAACGAACTTGTTTAGAACAGTCACTTCCTGTTTAGGCAATCGGTAGAAAGCATAATGTCCCCGTCAGTCTTCCACTATTCACTCAAAACAATATATAAATTACAATGAATCTGAAAACTGTAACAGCATCACCATTCACTAAGTTCAACATTCAGTCGTATTTATTCGCTTTATAATTGAATGAGTTGACTGCCGTTTACCATAAGAATATGGAATATAGTTTCTAAAACAAGAATTGTCAATATTAACCACATTTCGACATAAGAATGATTAGAAATATTAGTTTTTTACCATATTTAATTCTATAAACAACATATGTTAAATTGTGATAGAGCATATTGATCATCATATTGTGGAAAAATAAGTATAATTTATATTACACATGTAGAGAAAGAAACGTAAAATTGTTATATTTCATTTTAATTGTTGCACATAACAAACATAATATGTACATGAACTGCAATTCTATGATAACGGAATAATAAATGTACGTGTTCTTTATAACATTATAAATAAAAAGTAAACAGGATGCATAATATGCAGTTAAACAAATGTAATACTTGTAATATGTTTTATGTTATATTCAACTATAGAATATCTGCAGATTTTTAATTAATCTAAATATACTAAAATATAAAATAACTGATCATACATATTATTACATTACAGCAGAGTTTTAGTTCGGCATTTTTGAAGTTATATTATGAATGATTCATATCATTGACAGTGTTATGTAATTTGTTATAAGAATGCAAACAGATAAGAAGTGCTATAAGTTATAATTACCATTGCTTGTTTATTTACAAGAGGCCGTTGTACATGAACACATGTTCTTCATCACTGTAATAAAATCACATAAAATAATCCGAGACGCATTGAATTATACAAGATAACACTGATGTAGTGAAACTGTTGACATACATTCATCTACTCCGAGTTAATAATAATAATCTTCAGTGAATCGCGTTTATTTATTTTAATATTCACAGCTCTGTATTGCTCTAAGTTAATCTATTTTGAGTGGCCCTTTCCTACCCAAGTAGAATAGTACACTTAATCACGTCAATTTCACGATAATTGTTAATTAATTATCTTTCTGAATGATTATATTTAGTAATTAACGCTACAGTGTAACGGAGAAGATAAATTAGAGTGACATTCAAGTGTCAAAATAAACAACCGCTTTTTGTTTACTCATTAAAAGTGTTTGTGTAATAGGCGAGAGGGTGTGTTGCAGTGTCGACTGACTAGCGGATTTGTTCCAACAACGTTGTGATAACATGTGGTGTATTAATCCCATGATTCACATTTAAACTATAAATATAGGATATGATTAGTTGAATATGTAATAATATACACATAACGTATAATCTATTTCATTTTGGAATCAAGACACTTAACAATATAGAGTTATTTAATTTTAGAGCACTGGTTTTATGTCATTAGGTATGTGAACGCGTGCGTCACATGCTTGTACTTACAGTACAGGAATTTCCAACGTTCTGTGCGCTATTCCTTTTATTTCCTTCGTCTAACAGCGTGTCTTGTGTGCTCAGTTTAGTTCAGTTCAGTTCAGGTCACCCCCTTTTGTAATTTTAGCAGTGGTTTCAACTCGCATTGCTTACATTGCCAAATTGAACGCTAGTTAACATTTGCTCTACTGGAACAATGTAATGGTGTATTCACTTTAAAATATTTCTAAAACTTCAATGAATTCTTAACATATTTGATTGAACAAGACTTACAAATGTATTTTCATCTCTTATTCTGTGAATAACAGACTGTATATTTAATTTTATTTATATGTGAAACAGATGTATATTTTGCTTTAATACAATATAGGTAATTACAATTTGATACAGAATATATGTAATGATATAATGTACATGTACCTGTTCCTACAGCTCACTATACTAATTATTACATTGTCTTACCCATTGTGTATGCCATTACGCTCATTGAGAACCAATTCAATCATCTGATATCAGTAACCATAATGTGCTAATTGTGTATTGTACCGGGCTGTTCTGTAACGGACGTGACGATATACCTAAAGGGAGAGCTGGTGCTTATGTCTGCAATTTCATACACACAGAGATGCAAAATTATCTACAGTAATACCTAGTATTATATTGTATTAAATACTGTGATATTGTTCTTGTTCAATAATATTATTTAGCTCGAAAAATGTTTTGTAAATCAATAACTTGTTAAAAAAATCTATG